>JAWKAU010000172.1:0-291000 GCA_033398695.1 Orobanche coerulescens | reverse complement strand
ACATGTCGTGCCAGTAGCCTAGGTCAGAAACAATCCAAACCAAACTCAAAGGTAAAATCTAATGATTTCAAGGAATAAAGTTATCACCGAATGTTCCATGTTATTCCTTTTATCAGCACATAAACTCCCAAGGTCGCAACCAAGGGTCACGGAAGTATCTACACATGAATACTCCGGACGTGGGTACCATTCAGGTTTTATCCCACAACACGGTTCTACAAGAAAACTCCCAAGGCCGCGGCCAATGGTCACGGTAGTATCTACTCAGGAATACTCTAGACAAGATAATCGAAAGAGCACCATTCCACAATAGTAACATTTACTATGTCTGAAATTATAAGATGTAAAGTCTGAGCAAGATTCACTTGCCTCAAATCCGACGAGAGTTATTTCTTGACAAGGCAACGGCTTGAACGATCACACTTGGAAGTCCGACCTATTACATGTTTGTCGATTAACATCTTATGATAACAATGATGATAAACGACGTTCCTCCCCCTCCCGCCTATTAGAACCCTATCCTAGTTGCTTATGATGTCGGAATCGAAATTCTCTATTTTTAACCATAATGCGTGCCATTAAATTCTTAGGTTCGACAACATTCTTAATAAGTTATCCTTCCGCTAAACAATAGTGTTCTAACACAACATTCCTACGTTAATTATAACCAACGATCACCGAGATTTCATCGTTGTATTAATATGCAAGTCTAGAACGATTAATCCATCATCTTAACATGTTTCAGTATCTATTCGACTAGAAATTGTTGGTAAGTTCGTCAAGGATTTATTAACGGTTTTATTCAACATGATAATACGGTTATACATGAAATCCTTCAAAGATTATTCCGAGAAGTTGGTGATTAGCAATATGATTATGAGTTCTACTATTATTCATTCCAATTTCTAGCTTTGATGGATATCGATTAACAATTGCGATAGTTATATACCGGTCACATTATTACTGAGGATTCTAAGCTACCCAAGGCATCCGAGGTTTACTATAACTTACTAAACAACACTGAAATGAGTTCAAGGTTGGATAAACTCACCTTTACTGACAAACGATGATGAAGAACGACGGTGGACGAAGGAGAACGAGAGGATAACACCTTCAAGACCTTCCCCAAAGCTTGATTAACGCACTCTAATAGGATAGCACTTGAATTGGGAGGTTAGAATTGGTTCAAGGATGGTGGAGATCAGTGTATATAAAAGAAGAATGATTTTTGGGACGGAAGAAATGAAAGGCAAAGTGTTCTTTTATAAACTCAGATTGCCCTTACGTACATTATGCCTGATGGTTTACGTACGTAAGGGACTTTACGTATGTTATGGCAATGTATTAACGTACGTAAGGAACTCGCTGGAACAATTTACACACATCGTTACGTGCGTAACGAAAGCGGGTTAACGTACGTAACACCTCGTTGACTTGCCTGTCGCAATCACGCCGAAAGTTGGTCGGCATGCGTACTACCTGACGAAGATTCCTGTCCGAAGACCAAAGACCGAAGACCGATGTTACGTACGTAAGGGCCGATCTTTAACATACGTAATGACTCGGATATAGCGTACGTAATGACTCGGAGTATAACGTACGTAAGGACCAGTTTTGTGTACTAAATTATTATCACATTAATTTCTTATGACACGACTCCCTCTCCATGTCGTCTGGAAATCTCTCGGGGAACAAGACGTTGGCCACCGTTATATTCGCACCGATAATTACCTAACGACATCAAGGTATGTCATTGAAAGTTCGTCAATCATCACGCCATCACAATACACGAATAACAGATGCGAACAATACAGTACAACCATATTATACAAAATATGTTTTATCGCAATGGAGTACATTTATTTATCAAATAGAAGAAATGGACGTGAGCGCCCAAAGTGAAAAAGCATGTAATACTGGTGGTATTACATACCACTCCCCTTAAAATAGTTTCGTCCCGAAACTAAGAAAATAACTCGGGATGATTCTCTCTCATGCTTGCCTCGGTCTCCCAAGTCGCTTCTTCCGTACCGTGGTGCGACCACTGAACTTTAACAAGGGGTATGTCCTTGTTCCTTAGTGTCTTTACGTGTCGATCCAAAATCGCTGTTGGAACTTCCCTAAATGTAGCATCATTGGAAATCTCTACTTCCTCGAAGTTGATCTTGTGGCTAGGATCGTACACGTACTTTCTCAGCTGGGAGACGTGGAAGACATTATGCACTCCGTCTAACGATGGTGGTAATGCTAGCCGATAAGCGAGTCTACCGACTCAGTCCAGTATTTCGAACGGGCCAATAAATCTCGGACTTAGTTTGCCCTTCTGGCCAAAGCGTCGAATGCCCAGCATTGGCGATACTTTAACCCAAACATGATCCCCAACCATAAATTCCAACGGTCGCTGGCGGTCCGTAGCATAAGACTTTTGGCGACTCTGCGCTGCCAACATGTGTTTTCGAACAATGGATATCTTCTTAATAGATTCCTGGATTAGATCCAACTCGGTGGCGATGACATCAGATGCATCTTCCCAACATAGGGGAGACTTGCACCTTCTACCATACAAGGCCTCAAAGGGGGCCATGCCTATGCTTGCATGCCAGCTGTTGTTGTACGAAAATTCCGCTAAGCAGAGGTGTTTAGCCCAGTCCTTGCCCCAATCGAGTACACATGCTCTCAACATATCTTCCAGGGTCTGTATGGTGCGTTCTGTTTGTCCATCCATTTGAGGGTGATAGGCAGTGCTGAAATGTAGTTGAGTACCCATGGCCTGGTGGACAGCCTTCCAGAAGCGGGACACATATCTAGTGTCTCTATCTGAAATAATCCCCGGAATGGGTGTTGTTACCCAAAATATTATCCGGAGATAATATTGCTGGAATGATCGAGTAACAAACAAATGCGAGAACACTTCCGTGAGAAAATAGATAACACAAGATTTGTCGGGGTTGTTAATCCCGGGCTTGAATGCTCTCGCGAGATGTTATTAATAAATATACTGTCGAGTACAAATATTAATGTTAGAATCTATTACAAGGAGTGTAAAGACTTCTAGTTATCTAGGCTTTAGAGCGCGTAGATTGCCGGAAGAACCAGATAGATAGATCTGTGAGTTCTTGCTTGGGATATATGATGAATGTGTATGAATATCACTATGAATGTGTAAGTGGTTGCCAAAAGAGTATTTGATTCTCTCTTTTTGTGTGTATTTAGCACTGAATTCGTAGTAAATTCGCGTCCTCCATGGCCATTGCAGTGAGTTCTCTATTTATAGGGGACAAGGTAGTTGGGATTCCTCAGGCGATCGCGGGCGACCGCCGATTTCTATATTAAAATATGATGGTCGATCATCCCGTCATGTGGGCCTATTCCCTTGAGGTCCGAGGTCGCTGCTGGTGGCCAGCTGGGCGAACCAATGGGAAGCCAGCACGCGTCTTGAGTCACTGTCCGGGGAGGACCCACTTTGTACCTTTCGGCGGCCTTGTCGGTAGGTGTGGTAGGTGACAGGCTGGGGTCAATGGTCCTATCTGTCGGTATCCTTTGAAGATCCGCACGTGGGCCACCGTCCAAGATTCGGTCTTCGACGACTTTGACGGATGCTGGATCCATACGTGGCACGAGATGATCGCCTCTGGTCCGCTCATTAAAGACGATCGTCAGATATCAAAAGACGATCGCTGGGTACCAAAAGACGGTCGCCGTATTGTGCCGAACTCTAAGCGTTTGTCCAGAGTATGTCTTCCATGGTTGGCTTCTCTGATCGTGATTCCGATCGCCTATCGAGGCGTATTAATCGCCGCACAACAATTGCCCCCCAGCTCGCCTTGATGTTGAAAACATGGGGTGAGGTGGCACTGTTGGCGATCGCCAATGTTTAAACGATCAGCCGATCTGAATTCAAATATGGACGATCTTCTTTCGCATCGGGAGCAGCGGAAAATGAAGGCGGGCTTTCTAAAAGTGGCAGGGACACGCGTCGCGCCGCTGTTGGAGGATTCCGACGGTTTGTCGGGCTTGTCGGCTGGCATGCCCTCGAAAAGACGCGTATGCGGGATTCGAGGGCAGTATTAAATGTGTCCCCACGTGACGGTTGCGATATAGCCCTCGCGGTTTCTCCTATTTGCATTTAGACCCTCGTCTCCATCTATAAAAGGGCCTGGGCTTCTTCTCCTTCACTTTTTTACGCGTCCTTTGCATCCATAGCCAAAATTCTGCAGAAATTTCTGGAGCTTCTTGTGCCGATCTCCTTCTTTTCTCTAGGTAAGAAAAATTAATCTTCTCTCTCCCTTTACTTTCTAATATGTCGGGAGGATCCAGAACCTTCGAGACCGGAAGTTCTTCCGCTGCCGCAGCGTCGCCTGAATGGGAGGAGATTCCCGTTGGAGTGGATATGGAGACGTCCGTTAAAGCTATTCATGCAGGGATTACACCCGCAGAACTCGAAGAACTTTTCAACGAGGCCGAAGTGGCGAGGACGGCGGAGCAGGGGGGCTCGCCGGTGGATGAGGATGATTTGGTGCGGGAGGCCTGGGAACGAGAGAGTAGATTCGGCCCTGCCTATGTGGCCTTTGCTCAGATGATGGAAGCGATCGCCGGACCCTGTCCGAAATTCGACTTCGAAGCCTACTCCGCCGCTCATCCTTATGAACATGTGAAGCGGACGGTTTTTCAGGCCGCCGTCCCATCTCCGTGGACTCTCCGAAAGATCCAGAGTACGGCGACCAAGAAAGACCTGAGCCGTTGGAGGGCCAAATATCACATCCCCTCTGACGTTTCCTTGCATGTGCCTTCGAAGAATGAACGTGCCGACCAACCGCCCGAGGATATGGTTGCCGTGAGCGAGATGATTATAGAGGCTGGTCTGCGATTTCCTCTGCCGTTCGCCGTCTCCTACTTGCTGATCGCCTGGAATTTGGCGCCTCTTCAGCTGACGCCGAACGCTTGGCTACGGATCATCTGCACGTTGACACTGTTTGGCGGTCACCGGTTGTTCCGCATCCTTACTGCGCTGGAGATGAATTATCTGTTTAAACTGGCCGCGCAGAAAGGGTCGATCGGCGGCAATCATATCCAAGGCCGAATCGGGAGAGTGGTCCTCGGTGTGCCGAATAAGACCAGGGGTGACCTGGCTAAATGGTGCGGGGTCGGCGGGGCGTGGCGATCGGCATCGAGTGACAGGCCGAATGAGGAGTTGGAGATCCCCACCACTTTCCGGGAGAGGAATCCGAGTAAGGATTTTAACTCTCCCCTTGATTGAGCTTGTCTTGGACTGATCTAATTTTGTTTTCTTTTTGCAGAACCTCTCGGTCCAGCGATCGGCGACCTTCCATTCGATTTCTTGATCGTTTGGGAGCGGATCCGTGCCTTGCCGAACTCCTTTATTGACGTTCGCTCGCTTGGTACCGAAGCTCATCGGTTGGGGGCTCGATTGTTCTGCTTCCCCCGTCACTTGAAAGTTCCAGGTATGAGCTTAAGTGGTGCTTCCTTGCTTGACGATCATCTCCAGGAGGTCGTATCGTTTTGTCTAACTTGTTTGTATCTCTTCTTTGACAGAGGTTTATTTTCCCCGATTTGCCGATCCACCACCAGAGATCGCCATGTCAAACCCGGGACTCATCGGTCGCCTTCACTTGGGTAAGCAGACTGGTTGCGTTCCTGCGACGACGTCTCGCCCTGCTCCGGTGAAGAGGCCTGCTGAGGTGCCAGTCGCCGAGCCGGTGGTTCAGGGAGAGGAACAGCTTCAGCGCCGCAAGAGGCGGAGGTCGGAGGAGTCCCCGTCGATTTCTGAGGCGGATGTATCTATTCTTGAGCCTCCGGTTGCTGCGACTCCTATCTCTGTCGTCCCGATGATGGAGCGATCAGGCCCTAGGCCCTCGGTCCCCGGCTCCCGGTCATCTGGCAGCTCGGCGAAGAAGGTGGCGATCGCAGAGGCAGAAACCTCTCGGCGCAAGCCTTATTTTGGACGCGATCCCGAGCTGGTCAATAGGTAAGAAAGGGTCAAAATTTCCTGAGTTAGGCATTTTGAGTAAGGTATAGGCTAACTCCTTTGTTTCTTTGGTTTGTGCTGCAGGGTTCGTCTTGCCGACCCGGACGTTGCTCCTATGGTGCTGGACTTTTTGTCGAGCAAGGCTCCGCAAACATCTCTCGACGTCCCCACTTACATCCAGCAGGCTATCTCCTCTCTGCCCAAGGCCTGGATGACCGATCTTGATGCGATCGCTCGTCGTCGATCTGGAGATTCCATGCAGGCGACCGTTGCCCTGGCTCTCCAGACGGCGACGATGGCCGTCCAAGCCGCTAGAGATTTTGAGGGGCGACCCTCCACTGCTCGTCTCCATAGCGACCTCGAGGCCGCCCGGAACAAAAATATCGAGTTTGCCAACCGGATCCAGTCTATGGAGAAGGAGTATGAGGAGACGGCCAAAAGGTCTAAACAGGACGTTGACCGATTGAAGCAGGAGCTGAGCCGCTCTAAGGAGGCTGCCGACCGGTCCCGCGATAAGGAGAAGGAAACCCGCCAGAAGTTCGCGGCTTCGCAGGAGGAGGCAGCCGGGCTGAAGGTGATGGTGGATCGGCTCAGCGGTGAGATGGAGGCGGCGAAGAAGGAGCTGGAGAAGGCCAGGGGTGAGAATGCCGCCAAGGTGGTCGAGCTGGCGGAGGCCGAGAAGACGGCCGCGGATTTTAAGGGGTAGCTGAAGGCGATCGAGGTCGATCCCTACCTCAACGTTGCGCACGTCGGCGAGTTCGCTTATTACTTGGCCTATGCTGACGCTGTTCGAGCCGATAAAAAGGCAGGGATCGAGATCGGTCCCCTGATGGAGAGCTTCAAATCCTATGTCCTCGAGCATCCTCTGCACCCAGAGTTCTCCTTGCCGATCCTTGACTTTGTCGACTTCGGGATCGACTTGAGTTGGTATACTGGTAAACTCATTCGTCCCGAGGCTGATGGGGGGGCCCAAGCCGATCCGCAACCTGAGGGCGATGACCAGCCGGCGGGGCCTTAAGAGGCATTTTTGTTTTCCTCTTTTACTTGTACTTTTCTATTTTTCTTTTGTAATGCCTTCGGGCCCCGTAATGTATGAAACTTGCGTTATGAATAAAATGTTCCTCTTTTCATACTGTCTCTTTACATACGATCGCCTTTGAATGTTTGCGCGTGCAATTTTTACAGGTACGTGTATGATTGCTTTCGACGTTTTGTTCATCCGACCGATTGTCTGAGTGTTGAAAGCATTGATATGTTTTGAATCGGAATTCTTACTTGTAATTTTCATCGAAGGACTCCGATCGTCCTGCGTGTGTTTGAGCGAAGCCGATCGTGCTTGGTGCCTTTTTGTTCGATCGTATTTGGGATTTGCTCGACCCATCTCTGCCCCCTTGTTTTTGTTTACATATTGTAAGTAAGGGAACAAAAACTAGTTTGTATCGCGAGCTATCTTCAGTTTTGCCGATTCTGAAGAATCATGTACGGTTGGGGTGATCGATGGACCGACCTCCCCATTCGTGTCTTTGTGTGCGAGGGATATTGTGTATCCCGTGACTCACATTTTGTGAGGGTCCTCCGTTAGGCTACGCCTGCCTTGTGTTAAAACGAAAGGCGGGCGATCTTGGTCTGGAGGAGTCCTTGCGCGGAGTGTCGTCGTCTTATTCGACTCCACGTCCGCGGCTTGTCAGCTCTGCTTCCACCTCAGCTCGCCATGAAGATGGCGACCCTCGACGGTGTACGTTGAGATGGGGGTAGTGGCACGTCGCATTGTCCGGGTTCACCATGTTAGATGATGTACCTTGAGGACGTGCGATCGTGTCCACTGATTATTTTGGAGGGTCCTTCGGCTACGCCGGCCTCGTATTTAAACGAAGGGCGGGCGATCTCAGCCCAAAGGAACCTTGCATGGGCGAAGCTGTCGGTTCCATCGACCTCCAGGACCATGGCTGCGTTGATTTTACCTCGGATTGTCGTGATCAACGATCGTCGACGGTATGCGATATGCCTGGTGGGGCGATCGCCAGAATAGATGGGATAGGAAAAAATCTCATTATATTCCTTGTACATCATTGAAATTGAATACAAAATTATCACTGGTAGTATTTTTTCAGATGTACGGTGTTCCAGGGGTATTGATCCGGAGTACCATCAGGATGTTCCAGTTCGTAGGCTCCTTTAGTTAGCCATCTGGATACTCTGAAAGGTCCTTCCCAGTTCGGACCGAAAACGCCTGTGTGGGTTTGGATCTTCTTGAGGACGAGATTGCCCACTTGAAACCTTCTTTCTTTGACCTTTGAATTGAAGAACTTCTCGGCTCTCCTTTTGTGGATTGTGTTCTTCATTTCTGAGGTCAGCCGTCGTTCTTCGAGCATGTCTAGGTCGATTCGTCGGGCCACATCGTTGTCGGTCGTCATCTCCTGTTCGGTTCGATGGCTGAGGACGGCGATCTCTGAAGGAATCACCGCTTCTGTTCCGAAGGCAAGGGCGAACGGGGTTTCGCCGGTCGAATTGCGGTTCGTCGTTCGGTAGGACCACAAAACGTCTGGGAGATCGCACGCCCATCGTCCTTGCCTGGATTCGAGTTGTGCTTTAATCGTGTGTTTGAGGATCTTATTCACTGCCTCTACCTGCCCCTTCGTCTGAGGGTGATAGGATGCTGAGAATAACCTTTTGATTCCCCACTTTTCATAGAATTGCATGACTTCTAAGCCGTCGAACTGTTTTCCGTTGTCGGAGATGATGGCCTGGGGCAGACCGAATCGGCATACGACGTTTCTCCACATAAACTTGATCACTTTCTCTTGGCCGATCTTGTTGAGCGGTTCGGCCTCAGCCCATTTGGTGAAATAGTCGACCCCTACGATGGCGAACTTACAGCCCCCTGGAGCCGTCAGCAAGGGTCCTATAAGGTCGATGCCCCATTGCGCAAATGGCCAAGGGCTATACATGGAGGTGAGCTGTTCGGGTGATAGTTTAATGTTGGGGCCCATTATGTGACACCTATGACACGATCTGGCATAGGCAATCACATCTTTCCGAAGTGATGGCCAGAAAAACCCTTGTCTGGCTGTCTTATGGATGAGGGCTCGCCCGCCCGCATGGTTTCCACAAATCCCGTCATGGATCTCAGCTAAAACGATCCGACCTTCCTCCGGTGTAATACACTAGAGGAGGGGAAGGCTGAAGGATCGCTTGTAAAGCCGGTCGTCCAATAGGGTATATCTGGTCGCACGAAGCTGGAGTTGGCGAGCTTTAACACGGTCGTCAGGGACCGTTCCGTCCTTTAAGTATTTGATGAACGAAGTCATCCAGTTCTCCTCGGCGATGGCGACCGTGGTAACCACGTTTTTGTCGATCGCCGGCCTTGCTGACTTTGTGATTTGGATATTGGCATAGGCGATCGCATCTTTCCGAAGTGATGGTCAGAAAAACCCTTGTCTGGTTGTCTTATGGATGAGGGCTCGCCCGCCCGCATGGTTTCCACAAATCCCGTCATGGATCTCAGCTAAAACGAGCCGACCTTCCTCCGGTGTAATACACTTGAGGAGGGGAAGGCTGAAGGCTCGCTTGTAAAGCCGGTCGTCCAATAGGGTATATCTGGTCGCACGAAGTTGGAGTTGGCGAGCTTTAACACGGTCGTCAGGGACCATTCCATCCTTTAAGTATTTGATTAACAGAGTCATCCAGTTCTCCTCGGCGATGGCGACCGTGGTAACTAGGCTTTTGTCGATCGCCGGCCTTGCTGACTTTGTGATTTGGATATTGGAGAAGTCGGCTGCCCCATCCGATGATGCTAGCTGGGAAAGAGCATCGGCCTGGGAGTTGTGCTCTCTCGGGACTTGTTCGATTAGTACTTCTTCAAATTTTGTGCACATTTCGGTGACCAGCTCTTGGTATTTGACCATCTGTTCGCCGCGTGCCTCATATTCCCCTTTAACTTGGTTCACGACCAAAAGGGAGTCCATGAAGATATGGAGGCGACGAACATCTAGGGCGAGGGCTAGATCGAGCCCGCCTACCAAGGCTTCGTATTCGGCTTCATTGTTGGTCGCACGAAAACCGAAACACACAGCATTTGTGAAACTTTGTCCGTCGGGGCTGATGAGGACAATCCCTGCCCCTGCTCGCGAATTGGTCGCCGATCCATCCACATATAACTTCCAGGCAGGTCGGCCGACCTGGGTTGGACTGTGAGGGAAAGTTAATTCCACCACGAAGTCCGCCAGAGCTTGGCCCTTGATCGCCGTGTGAGGAGCGTATGTGATACCGTATTGGGCGATCTCCAGCGACCACTTGAGGAGTCGCCCATTAGTGTCCGGCCTGTGTAGGACTTGCCTTAGAGGTAGAGTTGTTAGGACTTCCACTTGGTGATCGAAGAAGTAAGCCCTCAGCTTACGAACACTCATGACAAGGGCATAGGCGATCTTCTCCAATGGTGTATAGTGTGTCTCAGCGTCGTGGAGCGCCTGACTAACATAATAGATGGGCAAGTGGGCTTGTCCCTCCGCTCGCACCAGAACGGCACTTAGTGCGACCTCCGATGCTGCCAGGTAAAGGAATAGTTTCTCACCGGGGATCGGCTTTGCCAGGATCTGGGGGTTAGATAGATATTCTTTTATTTTGGCGAACGCTATCTGGCTTTCCTTCATCCATGCGAACTTCTTGTTCTTGATGGTTGCGAAGAAAGGCTGGCTTTTATCGCCGAGCCGTGATATGAAACGGTTGAGGGCGGCTAGACAACCTATGAGGCGTTGCACCTGCTTGATGTTTCGCGGTTCCTGCATGTCAAGGATCGCCTGTATCTTGGTGGGGTTCGCCTCGATCCCCCTTTGGCTCACGATGTGCCTCAGGAATTTCCCGGAGCCCACCCCGAAGTTGCACTTCTTGGTGTTCAGCTTCATGTTAAACTTCTCAAGGATGGCGAATGTCTCGGCGAGATCGTTGAGGTGATCTTCCTTCTTGAGGCTTTTGACTACGATATCGTCAATGTAGACCTCCATGGTCTTGCCGATCTGATTAGCGAACATTCTGTTGACTAGTCGCTGGTAGGTCGCCCCTGCGTTTTTCAAGCCGAACGGCATTCGGACCCAAAAGTATATGTCTTTTTCCGTATGGAAAGATGTGTGTTTCATGTCTTCCTCCGCCATTGGGATTTGATGATACCCGGCGAAGGCATCCATAAATGACATCATTTCGCAACCTGTCGTACTATCGACCAAGTGATCAATATGAGGCATCGGGAAGTGATCTTTTGGACATGCCGCATTGAGGTCGGTGAAGTCAATGCATAACCTCCAGGAGCCAGTTGGATTTTTGACGAGCACCGCGTTGGCGACCCACTGTGGTTCGTCTGTGGCTACTCCGATCAATTTGTTGTTGAGTAACTTCTGGACTTCTATGTCAAGCGCCGCGTATTTCTCGGGGCCGAACTTCCTACGCTTCTGGTGAACAGGCTTCATTGCTCGGTCGATCTTTAGATAATGGCAAGCATGTTCGGGACTTATGCCAAC
Source organism: Orobanche coerulescens (assembly GCA_033398695.1). Lineage (NCBI taxonomy): Eukaryota > Viridiplantae > Streptophyta > Magnoliopsida > Lamiales > Orobanchaceae > Orobanche > Orobanche coerulescens. Next base: position 279,504 of record JAWKAU010000172.1, on the reverse strand, counting down.
CATATCTTGATGCGACCAGGCAAAGACTCCGATGTTCCTACATAGCAAGTTGATCAGATCTCCCTTTAATTCGTAGTCGATGCTTGCGCCGATCTGTACTTCCCGTTCTAGATGAACTGGATCCATCGTAATGCTTTCCAACTCTTCGACAGGGACGGTCGCCTCTCGTTTGGTGCGATCTCCGGACTCGGTCCTTGGATCGATGTCGAGACTTGGCTCGAAACCAATCCTTGGCTCGATGTCATCCGTCAATTGATGAGAGATGGCGTCCCCTGAGTCGGGTTGGTACAATGTCTTTGGCTCGTCGATCTCCATGGGTTGATCGTCGATCGCTTCAATGTTACATATAGTATGGGAAGTATTGAAAGAAGTAACAACATAGGAGTAATTCAAACATCTTTTTGCCATTAGCTGATCTCCTTTTACAGTACCGACCGTCCCATAGGCAGTGGGGAATTTGATACAGTAAAAGAAAGATGAGGCGACCGCCTCAAAGGTTTCTAAAAATGGGCGACCTAGGAACCCATTATAGATGCTGGGCCTATCTATGATTACAAAACTTAGGTTCCTAGTAATCCTAACCTTGGGATCATAAAAGCATACTAGCTCGACGGAGAGATTGATCCTCCCGTAGGCTTGGACTGTGTTGTCGCCGAACCCTTGGAGCACGGTGTCGAACGGCTTGATGAATTTGACTCAGTTGCCGAGTTGGTCTAGGGTGGATTTGAATATGATGTTGCAGAAACTCCCATTGTCGACCAGCACGCGATCGACCGTCTTCCCAAGGATACAGGCGGAGATCACCAGTGCATCCTCTTTGGGGCATTGCACTCCCTCCCTGTCTTTGTTGGAGAAGGTGATGAGTGCGTCTTTAGAGATGGTCGGCTCCGGAGGTACCACGGTATGGACCCCGGCGAATGCCCTCAGATCGGCCTTTCGTTTCCTGTTTGACATGGTGGAAACCGGGGAAAGGCCCCCGAGGTTTCCATCTCCTGCCTGAAGCATGTTGATCCGACCGCCAGGGTTGATCGGAGGGATCGACTCATCCGAGTACTCCGGCTCATGCTCGATTCTGGCGACCGGATTGGTAGGAGTTCTTTCGCTTGGTCGGCGCTCGCTCCCTCCGGTCCTTTCCGACCTAGGCTCTGGCATGGTGACCAAGTTGTCCAGTTTGCCCTCCTCAAACAGTCGCCAGAGCTGTCTCAGGAGGTCACGGCATTGGCTGGTGTTGTGGCCGGGACTCTTATGATAGGCACAGAATTTGCTACGGTCTAGATGACCGTGGTCCCTTATCGGCTTTGTTTTGGAGAGCCACTCGCGACCTTTGATTGCGTTGAAGATGTGGGCCGGAGATAAGTTGAGGTTGTGGAGGAGGTGGACCTCCACATCCTCGAAGGCTTTGAACTCACCAGGCGGTTTTGCGACCGCCTTTCTGGGCTTGGCGACCGCCTTCTTTTGGACATGGGAAGATGGCTTCCCTTCTCCGGATGGTTCCTCGCCTAAACGGAGGGAGAGCATCCTCTGCCTGGCCAGAAAATCGGCGGCTCTGACGTGGAAGACCGTATAGGTCGGGGGAAACCCTTTGTGATGTGCCTGAACATGGGCGAGCGTCCGTGGAATCCGTTCAGGACTGCGTGGAGAATGAGCTCGTCGCTGATGGGCTCACCGGTGAGGACTATCTCGTCTACCCGGTCGATGTAATCCTCATCTGATTCATCCTTCCCCTGCCTGATTTTCATCATGCGGTGGGGACCTTCCGGGCGAGCGACTTTGGCGGCGAAGTACGACGTGAAGTCGTTCGCCAGCTTCTCAAAGCAATTAATTGAGCGAGATGGTAGTGAGATGTACCACCTGTGGGCGAGATCGCCCAGAGTTAACGGGAACATTCGACATTTCGTCGCATCTGAGGCTCCGCATCCGGTCATGTAGATCCGGAATTTGCCCAAGTGGGTCTCTGGATCCGACCTCCCCTCATATAGAGGCGTTTGTGGGGGACGATCTTTGTTTGAATTGGGGCGATCTCGATCTGGACCGTGAGTGGTTCATTTAGCCCGGCGATCGATCTCCTGGCACCTGCCCCAGTTTCTAGGAGCGCCTTCATCTCGTCGAGCTGGCGTTGCATGGCGGCCATCGCCGTCACCTGACTGCTCGCTGATTGGCTCTCAGAACGCGAACCGAGGCGATCGTGTACTGATCCCCTAGCTCCGTGGTGAATGACGAGCTCCCTACCAGTGGGTTCCTTCCTCGGGCGAGCAGGGATTCGCTGACCGACCTGTCTCCTGGGAGTCGGATATGCCGAACTCCTGGTAAAGGATTCGGATACCGATGTCTCCCGGCTGGGGCTTGAGTGCCTGGGTCGCCATGAGGGATCGCTCTCCAGGCGGCTGAAGACGGAATCGTCCCGCCTCACGAGAGCCTTCTCCTGTGGCTCGGGGCTTTCTGTCGATTTCTCAACATAGATCCCCTTAAGCTTCCGCTTGCCTGCCCGGCGGATGGTCGATGGAGTGATGGTGGGCGAGTCGTAGGCCTTCCGTCGCTCCCTGAGGATGGCTATAGCCTCCTCAATCTGTTCCGCGGTCTGGAACTGATCGAGTGAGAGGCTAGAACCGTCCCTCGGGGGCGGGAGTGAGAGCCTAGCGTCGCCACGGTCGCCTTCCGCCGTGGGCTGGGATTCGGTCCGGGCCGGAATGAGGTTTCCGGCAGATCTTAGGGTGGCTCTCTTGGATGTTGTTGCTGATGTCATTTTTCTGAAGGCTTTTCTATTGAAGAACAGTGAGTGTTTCTTCAAGTATATGTCTGGAGAACAGTGAGTGTTCTTCAGGATGGTAGGAATAAAAACGAAGGTTTAGATGCCCCTTCTTCTAGTGCCAATTGTTGTTACTAAAATATTATCCGGAGATAATATTGCTGGAATGATCGAGTAACAAACAAATGCGAGAACACTTCCGTGAGAAAATAGATAACACAAGATTTGCCGGGGTTGTTAATCCCGGGCTTGAATGCTCTCGCGAGATGTTATTAATAAATATACTATCGAGTACAAATATTAATGTTAGAATCTATTACAAGGAGTGTAAAGACTTCTAGTTATCTAGGCTTTAGAGCGCGTAGATTTCCGGAAGAACCAGATAGATAGATCTATGAGTTCTTGCTTGGGATATATGATGAATGTGTATGAATATCACTATGAATGTGTAAGTGGTTGCCAAAAGAGTATTTGATTCTCTCTTTTTGTGTGTATTTAGCACTGAATTCGTAGTAAATTCGCGTCCTCCATGGCCATTGCAGTGAGTTCTCTATTTATAGGGGACAAGGTAGTTGGGATTCCTCAGGCGATCGCGGGCGACCGCCGATTTCTATATTAAAATAAGATGGCCGATCGTACTGTCACGTGGTCCTGTTCCCTTGAGGTCCGAGGTCGCTGATGGTGGCCAGCTGGGCGAACCAATGGGAAGCCAGCATGCGTCTTGAGTCACTGTCTGGGGAGGACCCACTTTGTACCTTTCGGCGGCCTTGTCGGTAGGTGTGGTAGGTGACAGGCTGGGGTCAATGGTCCTATCTGTTGGTATCCTTTGAAGATCCGCACGTGGGCCACCGTCCAAGATTCGGTCTTCGACGACTTTGACAGATGCTGGATCCATACGTGGCACGAGATGATTGCCTCTGGTCCGCTCATTAAAGACGATCGTCAGATATCAAAAGATGATCGCTGGGTACCAAAAGACGGTCGCCGTATTGTGCCGAACTCTAGGCGTTTGTCCAGAGTATGTCTTCCATGGTTGGCTTCTCTGATCGTGATGCCGATCGCCTATCGAGGCGTATTAATTGCCGCACAACAATGGGTAAGGGCTGCATGATTCCGGCCGGTCTACGGTGTTCAATCTTCACCTGTTGACATATCATACATCGAGCGACAAACCTTGCTACCTCTTGCTTCATATTCTTCCACCAGAAACTCTTTCGCAGGTCTTTGTACATTTTGCTCGCCCCAGGATGTATCGAATAGGGAGTAGAATGAGCTTCCTTGAGTATAGTTTGCTTAAGCTCGTCATTAGGTGGAATGCAAATCCTGTTCCTGAATCTAACTAAGCCCCCTTGGATCCTGTAGTCTGAAATAATTCTCCCTTCAGCCTTTGCGCTGATCGCACGAAGTTCTGGATCCTCCATCTGTGCTAGGCGTATCTCGTCCAGCAGAGACGAGCGAATATCAATCGAGCACAACTGTCCCTGGCGGTGTTGTATCCACACTTCAATGTCATTTCTCCTGAGATCTTGCTGCAACTCCAGCTATACTGTCAAACCAGATAGTGTCACCTCCTGCGCAGTTTTCCGACTCAGTGCGTCTGCTATGACGTTGGATTTTCCAGGGTGATATAGAATCTCTACATCGTAATCCTTGATTAACTCCAGCCAACGCCTCTGTCTCATATTTAACTCTTTCTGTGTGAAAATAAACTTTAAACTCTTGTGGTCCGTAAAGATATTACAGGTAACCCCATACAGGTAATGTCTCCAAATCTTAAGAGTGTGGACCACTGCAGCTAGTTCCAAGTCATGTGTCGGGTAGTTCACCTCATAAGGTTCAAGTTGTCGAGAGGCGTAAGCGATAACCCTGTCGTTTTGCATGAACACACATCCCAGCCCGTGCTTAGACGCATCGGTGCATATTACGAATCCCTCCGTACCCTGTGGTAGTACCAATACTGGGGCGGTAGTAAGCTTTCTTTTTAGCTTGTCGAAACTCTCCTGATAATCTGTTGTCCAGACAAACTTGGTATTCTTCCTAAGCAGATTTGTTAATGGCTGAGCGACACAGGAGAAGGCCTCGACGAACCGTCGATAATATCCTTCCAACCCCAGGAAACTCCTCACCTCTTTGACGTTTCTAGGTGGTTCCCAACCCATAACTGTCTCGATCTTCTAGGGGTCTACTTTAACGCCTTCTGCTGAAATCACATGTCCCAAAAAGGTTACCTCTGGCATCCAGAACTCGCATTTAGAAATTTTAGCATATAGTTGATGTTGCCTTAAAACGCTAAACACCTGCCTCAAGTGTTCCTCATGCTCCCATCGGCTTCGGGAATAAATTAAAATGTCGTCGATAAAAACCACCACACACTTATCGAGAAACTCTGTCAGAACCCTGTTCATCAATTCCATAAAAACGGCTGGAGCATTAGTCAAGCTAAACGACACCACCATGTACTCGTAGTGTCCATATCTCGATCGAAATGCGGTCTTAGGAATATCCTCCTCTCGAATTCTCAATTGGTGATATCCCGAACGTAAGTCGATCTTTGAAAACACAATCGCTCCTTGCAGTTGGTCCAGTAAATCATCAATCCTTGGAAGTGGGTAACGGTTCTTAATAGTGACCTTATTAAGTTCCCTGTAATCGATACACAGGCGTAGAGAGCTGTCCTTTTTCTTCACAAAAAGAACTGGCGCACCCCATGGCGAAGTACTTGGACGAATGAGCCCCTTCCTTAGCAATTCTTCGAGTTATGACTTTAGTTCCTTCATTTCGGCTGGTGCCATCCTGTATGGTGCCTTGGAGATAGGCGTCGTTCCTAGCTCAAGTTCAATTGAGAGACCGACCTCCCTTCGTGGTGGCAATCCAGGTAGTTCATCGGGGAATACGTCCGGAAATTTGTTCACTACAGGAATGTTAGCAACCGACAGTTCTGACGTGTCCTCCTGAAGAATATAACACCAGTAATACGTTCCTCGATCATCATGAGATGCTACTGCTAAAAGGAGACTGAGGGACCCTTTAGTACTGAAGTGCTCTCGGCCTCTAATTGTGTGAGTGGCACCGTCATGGGTCGTAATAGAAACTGTCAGGTGATAGGTATCCAATACCATCTTGTGCATCGTCATCCAGTCCATACCCAAAATCACATCTTCATTTTGGAGTGGAAAAACCATGAGATTGGCTGTCCAGCCCAGATTATTGATACGAATCGGACAGTTTCGAAATTCCAAGTTACCATCCACCCTGCTACCCTCGGGTAGTTTAACAGTAAATGACTCAAAAGGTACACAAGAGAGATGCAAACGGTTAACACATTCTACGGATATAAACGAGTGGGTTGCTCCAGTATCAAACAGTACATGAACAGGCTGAGATTTAATAAGGAGTGTACCTGAGACAGCAGGTGTAGTCTGGTCGTCAGTAGCCCTTAGTTCGAATACGCGGGACGGCAGTGTCCCCGAGGAGGGTGCAGTGCCTCCCCCGCGACCACGTCCTCTTCCGGCACCATGTAGAGGAGCTTGGTGAGGTGGAGATCGGTAGTCGGACATGGCAAACGCTCTGGATGTCTGTACCGAGCCTTGCTGACTCTGAGGAGTTGGGTTTGGTGTAGGTTTGATCCGAGAGCAGTAGCGAGACATGTGCCCACCCCTTCCGCATGAAAAACACATTGTCGACGCTTTACGACACTGACTCATGATATGCCCTGCTATGCCACAATTGAAACAGCTACGACGAGAAGACCCGTCAGATGTTCCTCTCTGTTGGGACGAAGCTGCTGATTTGTAGGGGAATCCAATTCCCAAGTCTACTCTGCTGGTGCTCCCGGACTGATTTGCTGTCTTCTGCTTCTTTTGGCTGTGCCCGGCATCCGAACTGACAACCGTATCGGCATATGCTGTGACCACGTCCTCATATGCCCTCAAAGTGGTGCAGTGAAACCCTGCCGCGTAATGTTGAACATCCTCCGGCAACCGTTGAGCAAGGTGACAAATTCGCTGGTCTTCGGATGGAACCATCTGTGCGACATAGCTTAGCTCGGTCTTGTATGCTCGAATGATTTCTGGTACTGGAAAATTCTGAGGTCCTGCACTGAAGAAACTCCACGCTCGTGCAGTTTGAACTGATCGGGGACAGTACTCGTGGAAATCTCGGGCCCTCCGACTATTCTGTCCTCTGGCTTATAAGTCCTCCACCATCGGGCTGCGGTGTCACGGAGCTGGTTGATCCCGATTGGTACTTTTTGGTTTCCTGGGCAGCCGATCACCTCGAAGGCAGTCTCGATCTCCGAGATCCAATCGTCCAAGTGCTTATCCCCTGACCCGTCGAATAATGGCGGTCTGGCCTTCAACATTTCTCCCAGCCAATGGTCCTTCCCGGTGTTCTCTTCTATGTTAATGACTGGTAGTTGTTCTGCCCGGTTGACCTAAGCGATTCTCATAGCAATGGCCTGGGCGAGAGTCTGAACGAAGGCTGGATCAAATCCCCCATTGTTCTAGTTTTCCGCCTCCTATTCGTTCTGATTAACAGGCGGTGGTTGATTTCCGACTGGATTAGTTTCTCCGGTGTTTCTGTCTCCCTGCTGGTTCATAGCGGAACCTTGTGCATCATTTACGTTTCTTCTAGCTCCACGACGTGCCATTGGCGATGTTCGTTCGATCTAACAGGTTAGTTTAATGCAAACATTCTCTGAGTTCTTACTGAATCCAAACATCATACTTGATTCTGAAGAATTTACGTGTATTTTACCTCGACATCCCTCGAGGAGTTACGGTCGCCAGAAGTGTTGGATTTTTTTTTTTGAAAGCAAAACGTTTCCAAAATTTTTTTGGTAAAACTTTCCACATGAGTGTTGGCTCTGATACCATTTTCTATAATGCCCCCAAAATAAACCGGGACGCCATAGTGCCGTAGATCCCATGAGGGACCCACAAGGCAAGTTTTTGAAAATATTTTCTAAAATGTTTTATTAGACTGGTAGTATACGGAAGTAATTAAGAAAGTATTCGTACAACCCAAAGTACAAAAGAAAATAGTGTCCGTACACACGGTTATTACACAACGTGGAATGTTCAAATTGATTTAAGAAATTAACAGGCCTTCTTCCAACATAGCTCATGCCTGGCCATAACCTTCAGGGGTGTCCTGCACAAATTCAACAAATTTACCTGGCACGACATGTCGTGCCAGTAGCCTAGGTCAGAAACAATCCAAACCAAACTCAAAGGTAAAATATAATGATTTCAAGGAATAAAGTTATCACCGAATGTTCTATGTTATTCCTTTTATCAGCACATAAACTCCCAAGGTCGCAACCAAGGGTTACGGAAGTATCTACACAGGAATACTCCGGACGTGGGTACCATTCAGGTTTTATCCCGCAACACGGTTCTACAAGAAAACTCCCAAGGCCGCGGCCAAGGGTCACGGTAGTATCTACTCAGGAATACTCCGGACAAGATAATCTAAAGAGCACCATTCCACAATAGTAACATTTACTACGTCTGAAATTATAAGACGTAAAGTCTGAGCAAGATTCACTTGCCTCAAATCCGACGAGAGTTATTTCTTGACAAGGCAACGGCTTGAACGATCACACTTGGAAGTCCGACCTATTACATGTTTGTCGATTAACATCTTATGATAACAATGATGATCAACGACGTTCCTCCCCCTCCCTCCTGTTAGAACCCTACCCTAGTTGCTTATGATGTCGGAATCAAAATTCTCTGTTTTTAACCATATTGCGTGCCATTAAATTCTTAGGTTCGGCAACATTCTTAATAAGTTATCCTTCCGCTAAATAATAGTGTTCTAACACAACATTCCTTCGTTAATTATAACCAACGATCACCGATATTTCATCGTTGTCTTAATATGCAAGTCTAAAACGATTAATCCATTATCTTAACATGTTTCGGTATCTATTCGACTAGAAATTGTTGGTAAGTTCATATAGGATTTATTAACGGTTTTATTCAACATGATAATACGGTTATACATGAAATCCTTCAAAGATGATTCCGAGAAGTTGGTGATTAGCAATATGATTATGAGTTCTACTATTATTCATTCCAATTTCTAGCTTTGATGGATATCGATTAACAATTGCGATAGTTATATACCGGTCCGATTATTACTGAGGGTTCTAAGCTACCCAAGGCATCCGAGGTTTACTATAACTTACTAAACAAAACTGAAATGAGTTCAAGGTTGGATAAACTCACCTTTACTGACAAAAGATGATGAAGAATGACGGTGGACGAAGGAGAACGAGAGGATAACACCTTCAAGATCTTCCCCAAAGCTTGATTAATGCACTCTAATAGGATAGCACTTGAATTGGGAGGTTAGAATTGGTTCAAGGATGGTGGAGAGCAGTGTATATGAAAGACGAATGATTTTTGGGATGGAAGAAATGAAAGGCAAAGTGTTCTTTTATAAACTCAGATTACCCTTACGTACGTTATGCCTGACGGTTTACGTACGCAAGGGACTTTACGTACGTTATGGCAAAGTATTAACGCACGGCGAACTCATTGAACAATTTACACACATCGTTACGTGCGTAACGAAAGCGGGTTAACGTACGTAACACCTCGTTGACTTGCCTATCGCAATCACGCCGAAAGTTTGTCGGCATGCGTACTACCTGACGAAGATTCCTGTCCGAAGACCGAAGACCGATGTTACGTACGTAAGGGCCGATCTTTAACATACGTAATGACTCGGATATAGCGTACGTAATGACTCGGAGTATAACGTACGTAAGGACCAGTTTTGTGTACTAAATTATTATCACATTAATTTCTTATGACACGACTCCCTCTCCATGTCGTCTGGAAATCTCTCGGGGAACAAGACGTTGGCCACCGTTATATTCGCACCGATAATTACCTAACGACATCAAGGTATGTCATTGAAAGTTCGTCAATCATCACGCCATCACAATACACGAATAACAGATGCGAACAATACAGTACAACCATATTATACAAAATATGTTTTATCGCAATGGAGTACATTTATTTATCAAATAGAAGAAATGGACGTGAGCGCCCAAAGTGAAAAAGCATGTAATACTGGTGGTATTACATAATCGAGTGTTGTTGTTCTGATCATTTTTCCTGCGCGTGGCAAGTAGAGACGCGGTGCTTTCGGCGTTGGATCGTTCAAGAGCTTGGAGCGGATTGGATTTGTAGAGATCAATCAAAGCTTGGGGAATAGCTCAAGATAAGGTTACCATTTAATCAACGGACTTCGAGGGTTAGTTTATTACAACTCTCGCTATTCGTTTTTGATATTAGTATATACGTAGCTCGATCGATCCTCGTAGGGATTCGGATCGAATTAATTTTCATTTTACCGCTTCCGCTGGGCCTTCGTTTTAGGCATCGAATCCCAACAGTGGTATCAGAGCGTAGGTCTTGCGATCGTATATATGACATTGGCCTTTGGAATGCTCGATTAGATGGTGAATGATTTGGAATCATTTTAGTCATAATCGTGGTATATGTTTTTACGTTCGTTGTAGTTATATTTTTCGTAAGTTTATGTCTAAATATAAATCTTAATTTCTTGGAAATATGATTTATATTGAAGATATGAATGTTGGAGAATATAGATATTAGATATCCAAATGAAAACTAGCCCGAAATGCCGCTGACGGTCCGGGAGGGGTCCGGAGCAGGGGGCCGCGCCCGTGGCTCGGGGGCCGCGCCTGTGGTCAAGCTGCACTGGCAGCCATCAGACCGGGGGCCGCGGCCCAGGGCTGCTGGGCAGCCGGCCGGCAGCTTCCGAGCATGACTCGGCCATACCAGGCCTGTCTGCCGGCATGATGCCGGCACTAACTCGGCCATGGCAGGCCTTTCTCGCCCCGGCTCGATTTTTTCGTGTATTCTTGAAAATTAATCTCCCTCATGTTAAATTGGATTTAATATGATTAAAATGATTTATGGTATTTCATTTTATAAGGGAAATTTGATTAATTGGAATATTTATGGTCGACCGAATTATTTTGAACGTTATCATATTACCAATTGTGTGAATCGATTGGATCGGTTCGTATTGTTGATTGGATCAATGTATCTCTACGCTTTCCATTTATATAGTATTTATTGGATGAATGCTTTTTGAATGGGGATGTGGTTCGTGGACTTAGTTTTGAATCGTTCATTTTATTCGATTGGGAGTAAAGGCCGTTTTGAGCCTATTTATTTTACTAGAAATATTTGTATCTAGGATGCAATTTTCAATGTAAAATTTATATGTAATGACGAAGACCGGAGGAAGATCCATTTCGAGAAGACGAAGATTGATTAGTGCATAATTGATCTAAAATTCATATACAAAATATTCATTTTTCCGGGCATAATTGTACTGATTTGTGATTAAAAATATATATTTTACAGATATGTTCAAACATGAGCTAAAAATGGTTATTTTATAGATTACTGACATGAAGCATCAAAAAGGACGGAAAACAAGATCAAATCCAACGACGGGAATTTTTCAAGGCAAAACGACCTACAACACGGCGCAAACAGGACCGTGTTATGTAGGCCGTTGCACATACAGCGCAACAAGGGCCGTGTCTTGGGCCGTTTCACACACGGCCAGCATTTAGCACCGTGTCCTCGCGCGTATTCCGGAAGAGACCGAGTCACCACAAAACGGCGCACAACACGGGGCAAACTGGGCCATTTTTCATCGCCGTTTTTCAGCAGATGCCATGCAAAATTAGTCCACTTTTGACCAACTTGTGAACTCAACCACAAGATATTTTTTTGGTCAAAAATCTGAAAATTCAAAGACATGGGTGAAGTGTGAACAAAGAATTAAAAAAATGATATTACAATAGATATTTTGAATTAAATAATCAATTGTAATCTTGAAAATCACCTATAAAAGGACATCTTCATCCATTGCAAAATCACCAATTTATCAATTACCAATACCAATTACCAATTCTAAATACCCATCTTCTTGCTAAGAAATACTCCTTTCTTTTAGCAATATATTTTCCTTAGAACTTTCAATTTTAGTTTGTATTTTATTTTTGGTTTGAAGTTTTTCTTTCATTTAGTTTGTAATTGAAAAGTGCTTGATCAATAAGCACTTAGTATTTTACTTTCAATTTTTGTAAGCTTGTAACCTTTAAACAAGTTTGAAGTTATATTTTGAAGTTTGTTTCTTGCACTTTGATTCATCATATTCAAGTAAGTTTTATCTATTGTCATTAAGTTCTAGTAATTAAAAGTTTCTATATATATATTATATATATCAATTATTTCTATTATAATTTTAGTTTGTATAAACCAATGAGTAGCTAATCTTTCTTCCTAGGGAAGGGGATTTCTATTAGGTTATATATTGAGTATTTGATTAATTTAAACTATTTTTAGGACTAATTGCTTTAAATAGAGATTGATCATATCCTATTTTTACTAATGAAACCTTCTTGATTGATTGTTGAGTGAATTGGAAACATATCTTTTCAATCTATCAAATGTTAATCTTGTTATCAACATCTTAAGATTGCGAAAGTGGTTAAGACATCTTTGATTACGAAAGTACGGAGGTGAAAAGTTGATTACTCGATGAACGATCGTTTATCCTAAAAATAGTCAAGTTAGAGAAATGAAAGGACTAATTGGTTTAAATAGAGATTGATCATATCCTATTTCTACTAGTGAAACCTCCTTGATTGATTGTTAAGTGTATTGGAAACACATCTTTTCAATCTATCAAGTGTTAATCTTGTTATCAACATCTTAAAAAAGTGACACCGATTAAGACATCTTTGATTACGAAAGTACGGAGGTGAAAAGTTGATTACTCGATAAACATTCGTTTTTTCTTTTATATCCGTATAAATCAATTCCTATACTCAATTAAAAACCTAATTTAATGAACCCGCAATCCCCTAGATTTTATAAATTCCAACTCATTTTAATTCTATTCATTTTCACTAGTTAAAAATAGTCTAGTATAAAAATAGTCTTAATATAAATAGTCTAGTATAAAAATAGTCTTATATAAAATAGTCTTATATAAAATAGTTTAGTTTAAAATATAGTGCAATTTAATTTATTTAATTTTTAAAAACCCAAAATTATATTTTAGAATATTTTAGTATTTATTTCTCGCAATTTGTAACAAAATATTATACGAAGCCCTGTTGGACAATCCTCGAGAGAAAAGACCTTGGTAGAACTTACCACAAACTACTTCTACCTCGTATATATTTGCGAGCGACTCAAGAACTCCTATTTTTAGGATAAGTTTTTGGCCGATCAAATTTTGGCGCCGTTGCCGGGGATTGTTTTAGGCCAAATATAATTTTTCTGTCCGGTCAACTGGCGGATAACGGTACTCCGTGACTATCAAAGTCGGATTTTTCAGTTTCCCACAACAACTGATATTTGTATATATTTTTTTTTTTAATTATTTTCATTGTCTTTTTATTTTTGTTTTTTTTATCATGGATGAAACATTGTTTAAAATTGAAAAAAGATTTCCCTTTCTAAGCAAAAATGCAATTTTAAAAATTTACAAGACAAGGCTTGAAAGGATGAGGTTGCTTACGAATAAAAGCATACCTTTTGACATAAGATTCATTATCGAAGTCAAAGTAAGAATAGAAGGTGAATTCACAGAAACACCAACTAGATTCTTACCAGGGCTTGGAAAAAGTTCATATGCAAAGAAACGACGAGCAAAGATGCTAGCCGTTTGCTATAAATGTGCTAGATGGAACTGTAATTTAAAATGTCGATCTTTAGGAATTCCATCTACAAACAGAGAAGATAAAATTCAGTTCATTAATGATGGTCTGAATAAAGAGAATTTAGATAATATCGAAATTTCTCTTGACACGCATCCTAGTGGACTCGTACATTACTAATTCGATGTTTGTGGAATAAATTCAAACCGAATATGAACAACGCCTTGGGAATCGACGTTAAAAGACTGCTTGCCAATTTGTAAGAAAATTGGATGGGAAGCTTCTCCCCGACTTATAGAAGGCGTTTAAGCCGTTTCTGAACGTAAAATTAGAGGAAGATGTGAGCCACAATCACAACTACTGTACATACACGTGAGTATCTTTTATTTTTGTCGTATGGTGAGATTTTCTGAATAAAAATGTGATACGCGATAAATGCATTCATTATTCTATTGAGTAGTTGAAGCGCAATCAACGCAATCACAAACTTGTTAAGCAATTTTTCCTCATTTTTTCTTCTATAAATAACCTTTGTGCTTGTTTCTTTTATTCATCCCTCAAACTTGTACTTTTCTCTTTTTCTCTCTAAAAAAAAAATTTCTTTTCAAAATGGAGTCATCATCTTCCACAAAAAGATTTAACTCAGTCTGCATTTTTGGTGGAGCTAGTTATGGAAAAGATGCATGCTTTATCACAGACACAACTTGGGTCGTACTTTAGGAGAAAATGCATTCATGTAGTTTACGGAGGAGGAAGTCTAGGATTAATGGGACGAGTGCCTTCGCCTATATGGAAGGAGTAAGAGTGTTGGGAGTAATTCCAAAACCTCTGGCCGAAAGTAAAATCACCGGGGCAACTATTGGAGATGAGTTTAGATCTCAGAATATACAAGATCGCATAACTCACATGACAAATAATTCTCGCGCCTTTATCACCCTTCCGTGGTTTTGGCACCCTTTAGGAACTTTTTCATGTGGTTACCAGAGCCCAGCTAAATGTTCATCAAAACCAATAGGTCTCGCTTATTGTCAATGGTTTCTTTGATGGTTTGTTATCTTTCATCGACTACTCACGAAAAAGGTTTTATTTCCGAGCGTGCTAAACGAATCATAGTCGTTGCAACCACACCAAGAACTAATCAAAAACTCAATGAATTTGTTCCTCAACCAGATCCACTCTAGCTAAAATTGTCCAGGTAGAAGATTTTACAAAGGAGAAAACGAAAAGTGGATTCATTCCTCTCCCTTTGATAACCCATGACGGACCTCTTGTATTTTTACTTTCCGTGTGTAATAATCGTGCTAAATGATGGCGGCTTAAGGAGTTTCTTCTTGATCTCTTGACGCGCATCTATTCGCGATTTATGTATTCTTGTAATTTTTATTTGGTGTTTTGCTTTTTTAAAAACTTTGATGGCAAACAGAAGGCGACTCTTCGGACTTTCTTGATGCGCATCTAAAAAAATTATGTTATACTTACGAGTATATTTTATTTTCTTTTGTGTGTGCCTCGTATATTTATTCTCTTGCAGATTCTAAAAGGCGTTAGGCTCAGACATCAACTTTCTTAATAGGGAGTATTCTGCTTTTCTGCATTGATTTTTATTTTTTATTTTATAAACTGAGGACAGTTTTATTTTCAAGTTTGGGGGTGGTTTGTTTTAGTATGTTTTGGTGTGTTAGTATTTTGGTGTGTTTTTATTTGCCTAAATTTTTTTTTTCAGTATATATATATATATTATTTTGATTTGTGAGATTTCTAGATCTGGCCATAACACCAATAAATTAGCTATATACAAGCTTCTAAAATTGTTTTAACCGGTAAAAAAAATTGTATATTCCAAAAAAAATTTTGAGCCTTAATCTCTCTTTCCAAGCCTTGTAATTATCATATAAAATCGAGTCATTCGTTACCTTGAGAAAAGAAGAATCAATTGGTTGATGAAAAATAAAACTGAAATTTACTTAATTTGTGGAGTTTTTGATTTTTCATGCTTAACTAAAAAATGATTTTCTGCAAAAATTCTATTTCCTAAAAAAAAGGAGTCATTGGTGAAAAGAGCTACACGTTAGCAAATAACGGTGTGAAAGCTATCACCTAAAAAAATAAATGACGAAAAGGAGAAGTGTTGAGCAGCAACAGCTGCCTAATTTTGGAAGTCTTAAATTTTGCGAAAAATAAAGGACTAACCATTGTTGGTGTAATACCCGCAATTTCGGATTTCCGGTAATTTTATTTTTTCGGCGGAAGTCCATTTCGACGACTCGCCTGGGACCGTCTCATCATTCTGAGAATGATTAATTCTGCACTTTTTGTCATCCGAGTTCGTTTCGGTATCGTTTTGCTGAGTTCCGAGTTTTTTAACGACTTTTCCGCACTTGAGTTCGATTCTTGCGAATTTCGTCCGAAACTGTTGTTTCGAGTTTCTCGTAAGTTCATTTAATGTTATTATTCATGTTGCGAGCTTTGGTTTGGTGTTTCGATCGCGTATCGTGATTTTCTGACGTTTTGGGCCATTTTCGTAATTTCCCAAAGGTTTGGGTAATTACTTTCCATTGTCGAATTTCGAGCCTTCGGGTGGTCGGAATCAGGTGTTCTCTCAGTGTTCGGATTCGTATTTACGAGTACTTCGTAACCGTGCTTTCGGTATACGTTCAGGTCTGAGTTTCGGGATTTTTCGGACCGTCGGATCGACCGAGTCATGGCTGGCCGGACTTGTGCGAAACGGCCCTGGAAACGGCGCTGCCCAGCGCCGTGTCTTGCGCCGGGTCGGCCAGGACCAGCATCCTGCCGAGACACGGCCGAGACACCCGGCGCTGGTCTGGGCCGTTTGCTGCGCCGTGTCCGGCAGGGCTATAAATATGGCAGAGCAGTCGGGTTTTTCTTCATTTTTCTCACTCGTTTCTTCCTCTTTCTCGGCTGGAGATTTGATGATCATGGAGGGATGTTGTTAGGGGTTAAATACATGAAGTTTTGAAGTTCATAACATCGATTAATCCTTCCATAACTTGCTCCGATCGACCGAATCAAGGCAAGTTTTCTTAAAATATAGTGTTGGGGATTTTGTTCGATTTGTCCGTTTAATCCGTTTTAACTCAGAATATTGATGGATTGATGATTGTTAAGCTATATTATATCTAATTCCTTGTTATTCCACGGTTGGATTGCTACGGATTTGTCGTTTTATTGAGTATTTTATCGACGCCTTGAAAGTGTTCGATAAAATGTCACAAATAGAATTCGAGCGTTCTACGATTATTCTTCCTCATTCGTTCGTTAATTTATTGATGGTATGATATTAGGGTCAGATTTCTCGCAATGAATTCGAGTCAAAACCCTTCCGTTCGTTGTCTTCTTCGGGGTCCGAGCTTCCCGGTCGAACCGTGTTCTTTGGAGCGTTTGGTAGCGGTTATTAAGGCAAGTATCTTATTATACGACTTGTATCTTGTGACTAGTAATTACGTATGATATGTATGACGATTTTGCTTGCCTCCGTAAATATGTTCCGTTTGAGTTGGTTGTGTTTTCCGAAATTTGAAAGTTTTGTGATAATAGTGATATATTGGAATACGTGTTAGGCGTTGTGCCATTTGTGCAGGATTGCGATGTACATATGAGATGGTTGTACACGTGGTTGTTCAATGTATTGTGTACCGAATGTGTGTTATGTTGGTTAAGAGTCGTTGTGATGATCATGATATTTGTGTTGTTTTGGTTTACATACTTGATTGTACATTTCAGTGTAATGTGGAATGGCTTGACATTTAATGATTATGAATTGTGTCGTGTCGATGTGTGTGTGTTCCGTAGGGTCCGACGAGGCCTCGGAGTTCGGTACATGATGTGTACGAACAAAGTGTGTGATCCGTAGTGGTCCGACGAGGCCTCCGGAGTCCTACATGACGTGTACGGACAAGGTGTGTGATCCGTAGGGTCCGACGAGGCCTCCGGAGTTCGGTACATGATGTGTACGAACGATGTTGTGGCCGGGTAGGGTCCGTTGAGGCCTCGGAGTTCGGTACATGATGTGTACGAACAGAATGTGTGTGGCCGGGTCAGTCCTGAGGCCTCCGAGTTCGCATGATGTGTACGAACAAAGGTGTGTGGTCCGTAAGGTCCGTCGAGGCCTCCGGAGTTCGGTACATGATGTGTACGAACAATGATCGTAGCGTTGATTGTTCGGTAACTTTTTAAATATGGATCTCGCTCATAATGATATATTATTTAGTATGCTTTGAACGAGAATCGGGCTAAGGCCCTAATGTTTACGAAAAGGTTTTGTAAATTGGGACTCGAGGTCCAAAAGAATTTCGCTTTAAAAATCCCCGAGATGATGTGTTCCTTTTCAAATATCTCTTACTTGAGTTCGAAATTCTAAAACTTCTCAGAACATTTTGATAATTGATTTCCATATTAAATTCGTAGTTGCTATTTGCTTGTTACATTTCGTATGGTTTGATACTTGCACTAGTAAAACAAAGGAGTTTACTAACCCCGAGTATTCGGGGTGGATGTCTGCTTTGCGTCCGTGTACATGCAGTATCGGGGAGCAACACAGGATTGGCACAAGAGGATGACGAGTGCGATACTAATCATGAGTCGAGAGTTGTTTTTATTTTTGTTGTGTTGTGAGAGTTTATTTAAGTCTTCAGTATTGTATTTCACCCCGTGTGGGTAATGTTATTTAAGTCGCTTTGTCGATTGGGTTGTGTGACCTCACCTGGCCTCGTGTATTCACGTGTAAGTGACCATATCGGTCTGTATCATTTTATTGTTTGACCCTGGCTGGGCAAGCATTTGGTTGTTTATGGATGTTTAGCCTGGTAGATCCTTGTGGAAAGGGTCTACGGCGTGTAATATTCCCTTATGGTTTTGGGGGTGTTACATTTATGGTATCGGAGATTAGGTTGCGGAAACCTAGGTTGTCGGGTCGAGTCGAGTCGTGGTTTGTCGAGTAATGTGTTGTCTTGTCGTTCGAGTCGTCAGGTGACAAGTTGAGTTGTGCGTAGTCACAACGTGTCGGATATGTTGTCGGACGAGATTAGTATCGTGGGCGACCGTCACCTCCGTGCGACCTGTGGATGTAAGTCTCCTCCTTTATGCGTAATACCTGTGTATCTCGATTTTATCTTAGTGAGTTAATTGCGGTGCATAATTTTATTTACACAGTATTGTGTAATATAGTTGTGTTTAATACTTGTGACACATAGTATGTGTATAGAACTGGGCACGTTATTGTTTTATCTTTGAACCACCGGGTGGGGTGGTAGGTTGTGAAAGTTTTAAACCTTGATGGATTTCGAATGATAGGTCAGCGGTAGAGTTTGTGAGAAACTCCGATGAATGATTTTGCTGTGTGTTTAAACTTGATACCACGAGATGCATTTGATTGAATTGGCGACCCTGGTTTCCATTTGAGTATATGGTTTTAAATTCGACTGTTTTTGGAATGTGGTAATTTTTGTCCGCTATGGGTAAGTTTGAGAATGTTCCCTGATGTAACACCCCAACTGGCGGTAATTACAGTGCCGTGAATCCCACACTGGGACCCACCAGGCGATATCCAAAACAGGTTAAATAAATATTATTTGTGATACCGAATCACAACGAAAAGTCATTTCTCCGATTAGGAGTTTATTAAAATGTGGCCCACGGCCTTACAACACACAGGATCCGAAAAGAACAAGTATAAACCATATGGAGATGGAAAATACTTCAAATGTCAAATACAACCAAAAGTAATTTAAACGGAACAGGAAATAACACAACACGGTTTAACATAACCGGACAACAAAGATGAGGGGCCCCCGAACTAGTATCCTCCGAATCCTTCGCCGTCGACATGCTCTTCCCGTGCCTTGCCTTTGCCTCGACCTAAAATACAATACAAGTATTTCGCCCAACACAGGGTCAGTTATACATGATAATCAATTCTTCGACATTATACAATTCACATATATAGATTTCAAGAAAATCATTCCGATTATTAATCATACCCTCGCGTATGAAACAATCGATACAAAATATCGAACACATCCAATCATACATGGTCTCGTGAACGATTAACATTATGGCTCAAGATGGACATCACAAGACGCCCGATCCGGAAATGTGTCCGTGCACATGTCCACCCCGTATACGGAATCCGAAATATACGTGGGACAATGTACCTAATTAGCCTCACGAACTAACTTCTCGTGTGCACGGTCCAATGTGGTGATATCCACGCATGACCATCGTGTGCCAGGCTAAAAAACCTACACAATAACCAATCGCCACGCAGATATGATTCCGGATATGTCACGATACAACATGACAACGAAACTCAAAGGATAACACATCCAATTAAGGATCAAGAAAGACTCACCAAAGTGAAAATAAGGATCAACGAAATCAATGATTCAAAGGGACGTGTTTGGGAATGCAACACCCATGATGAAACGAAACAACGTCAAGGACAATGTCAAATCACGACAAGCATTTCATAAACATTTCATACACATGAAATATATAACCATCACAAGAATCTAATCATCATTATAACCAAGCAAGATAACTTGCCTTAATACGAGACGAGAATAGTCCTCTTCTTATCTAACGAACGAACGGTCCTCGACAAGTTTTACCCGAACAATCAACCTTAAACGAAATACATTTTACTCAAAACATATTCGTATAATTATTAATATAGGATTAGTAAGACGTCAACCTACAATCCTTTAGAATAGTTTGATACTACAGATTATTGAAACCTTATGCCAGGAATCCTTCTAACATCAACACAACTATAAGAATCGGTTTACAAAATTTACCGAATGTTCGCATGGTTCATCATAAACAAGAGTTCTATCGAGGGTATGTTGAATAACTAATCATGATGTTAAGATCATCTTATGATGATTAAACTTTCCAAAAAGACTAAAAGGTTGAAAGGTAAAATCTGCACATCATGATTATTCTCCTCTCATTAAAATGACTTTAAGCTAACAACAAGTTCATAAGTTCTGAGATTACACCACACTAATGAAGGTTATCAAAGTCTTTGATACAAGGTCAGTAGGGTTCATTAACATGATGGGGAATTCACCAATTCTAGTATGATGATCAAAATGTTCTAAGTTCTCAATACATTAGATTAATGAAAAGTTATTGTTGTGATTATCAAAACCTTTATCAATCTTCAAAGACTAGTGAAGCTGAACAATCATGATTTGTTAAAGCTTCTAAAGTTTCTGGACTAGATCACCTAATCTCATATTTAACATCATCAAGTTCTTCTCAAGGTAAATAAATACTTAAAATGGTGTTTAATCATTTTATGATATTAAGTTCTTGATTAAATCCAGTTATGAAGAAGCTAACCTATCCATCAAAGTTCTACTGAGCTAAATTCGTCCAGAAGTTGAGTAATGATAGCTACAAACATGATTAAAATCACTATATCATCAAGAACACCTCCAACAAACCCTTATTTAACATATTCATCAAAAGTGCTTAAAGAGTTTTATTACAACCATGTTTTACTTGCTTAATCTACTCTAGGTGAAGTATATTTCGACATTAATAATCAACATAAGAAAATAATGCAGAGAAGAAAACACACCAACCTCTAGAAATGAAGAATAACTTCAATGATATGAGAGAATATATTCCGAACTTAAAAACAACTCCAAGTTTCCAAGAAATGAGCTCCACTCCGAGATTCAAGGCTTAGAAACAAGTTGATGAAGGTTTATATTGTTTTTAGAGTGTAGAGGGATGATATGTGAAGAGAGAATTTCGGTTTGGTTCGTGGAGAAATGAAAAGCAGTGGTCCTATAAATAGATCAGGCAGACCTAGCGCACGCTATCGTGACAGCTTTAGCGTACGCTAAGGCCCTTACGTACGCTATCCGGTCGATATAACGTACGTAAACGGCTTACGGTGGCTACCGTCTTGAATTATTGCAGCCGTTAGCGCACGCTAATGAAGAATGGGTTAGCGCACGCTAGTAAAAGTAGATTCTCCCGACATGACAAATCGGACATAGATCGCATGCATGCTACCGGTTAAAAGGCTCACGTGTTGAAGTCAACCGCCGCGATTCCTTCTTAGCGTACGCAACCGAGTAAAGCCTTACGCACGCTAAGGCACAGAATTAGCGTACGCTAATCTTAATGTGTAGCGTACGCTACACTAACAAAATTTCGAAAATGCACACCCTAATAACAACGAATCGTCACATATGAAATAACAATGATATGATATTCAAGTCTATAATACCTCAACATAATACTAAATGCAACGATTTCTGATAATCAGATTATCCGAATAATACAACGACAGGTAAGAATGAAAAGTTACAGTCGGATATTACATACTCCCCCCCTTAAAAAGAGTTTCGTCCCCGAAACTTAAGGGGTAAATAACTCGGGGTATCTTGCTCGCATACTATCCTCGGTCTCCCACGTAGCCTCCTCGACTCCGTGTCGTGACCACTGAACTTTCAGTAGTGGAATCGTCTTGTTCCGCAATTTCTTGATCCTCCTCTCGAGTATCCGTACAGGACGCTCCTCATACGAATGATCCTCTGCTAAATCAATGTCTTCGAATTGAAGTACGTGGCTCGGATCAGCAACATATTTCCTTAGCTGAGAGACATGAAACACGTTGTGAATCTTACTCAAGGTCGTTGGCAAGGCTAGTCGGTAGGCCAGATCACCTACACGCTCCAGAACCTCAAACGGCCCAATATACCTTGGGCTCAGCTTGCCCCTTTTTCCGAAACGAAAAACACCTCGAGTAGGAGACACCTTCATTAACACATGATCACCAACCTCGAACTCAAGCGGTCTTCGACGATGGTCAGCATAAGACTTCTGTCTACTTTGAGCCGTTAACAACCGACTCCTAATCAAAGTGATCTTCTCACTGCGGCTAACAACATATCGGGTTCCGTACCCAGAGATTCCGGCGCTCGTCCCAACACAAAGGGGACCTACAATGACGGCCATATAATGCCTCATACGGTGCCATCCGAATCGAAGCGTGCCAACTATTATTATAAGTGAATTCCACCAAAGGCACTGGCTTCCCAATCGTCCTTCCAATCAAGAACACATGCTCTCAACATATCTTCTAGAGTCTCAGATGGTTCTCTCCGATCGACCATCACCGTGGATGGAAAGCCGATCAAATTCAATCGCGTACCCATCGCACGATGAACCGCCTTCCGTAAATGTGACACAAATCGCCTGTCACGGCCTGATACAATGCTCTTGGGGGTACCGTAGTCTCACAATTTCCTTAATAAACACTGGCCAATCTCTCTGGGCCCCATGTGTCCTTAATTTCCAAGAAGTGAGCTGATTTGGTCGACGATCCACAATCACCCAAATCGTATTCATTCCTCGACGACTCGTCGGCAAGCTAGTGATAAAATCCATAGATATGCCTTCCCATTTCCATTCAGAATCGGGAGCGGTTTCAAGATTCTCGCGGTCGCCGGTGCTCAATCTTAACTCGCCGACAGTCAAACACCTCAAACGAATTCGGCAACCTCACGCATCATATTCCCCCACCAATAATTCTGCTTCAAATCCTTATACATCTTGCTAGATCCCGGGTGAATAGAGTACGGGGTAGCATGGGCTTCTCTCATGATAGAGTTCTTCAACTCTTCGTCAGTGGGTACACAAACTCGATTTCTAAAACGTATCATTCCATCCTCGTGGATCACGAATCCAGGGCTTTCCCCTGGTTACTTCATCCCGAACCCGAGATAAGAATGGGTCCGTAATTTGCTTCGATTTGATCATATCATCAAGAGACGAAGAAATATCAAGGGTGCAAAGTTGTCCCCGAACACGCTGTAACCAAACTTCAATTTCTCGGTCTCATAAGGTCCAACCGCAATTCCTTCGTGTCCGTTAAACGACTCAAGATCTGCTCCCGCACCGTCTTTCGGCTCAATGCGCCGGCAACCACATTTGCTTTACCCGATGATAAAGGATTTCGATATCATAGTCTTTGATTAATTCCACCACCTTCTTTGCCTCATGTTCAACTCCTTCGAGTAAAAATGTACTTTAGGCTCTTGTGGTCCGTAAAGATCCGGCAGTAACTCCATAAAGATAGTGACGCCGCATTTTCAAAGCAAACACCACTACCGCCAACTCCAAGTCGTGGGTCGGATAGTTAACTTCATGTGGTCGCAATTGTCTCGATGCATAGGCGATTACTTCCCTTCCCGTATTAGTACACATCCTGCACTCGCCTCGACGCGTCACTATACACCACAAATCCTTCCGTCCCTTTGGTAAGACCAAAACAAAGCCAAATCAATCGACTCTTGAGCTCTTCAAAACTCTTCCGACATGCTTCACCACAAATACTTCTTGTCCTTCCGCAGTAAGTTGGTCATCGGTTGCGAAATTTTAGAGAATCCTCCACGAATCGTCAGTAGTAACTCACTAGGCCGAGGAAACTACGAACTTCCTTCACGTTCTTCGGTGGTAGCCAATCTCGAATGGCTTCCGTCTTTTGTGGGTCCACTCTCACCCCTTCTACTGATATCACATGCCCGAGAAAGACAACCTCGTGCATCCGTAACTCACACTTAGAAAATTTCCCATAAAGTTGTTCTCGCCTCAAAGTATCGAGAACTTGGTGGAGGTGATTCGTGTTCCTCGTGGTCGCGAGAGTAAATCGAATGTCGTCAATGAAAACGACTACAAAGCGATCCAGATAGTTAATAAAACTCGATTCATCAACTCCATGAATACCGCCGGTGCATTAGTCACCCAAATGGCATCACCACGAACTCATAATGCCCATAGCGAGTACGGAATGTCTTTTCTTCGAAATGTCGGACTCTAATCCTCAATCGATGATAACCAGATCTTAAGTCGATCTTAGAAAACACGGCACCTCCTCAAGTTGGTCCAATAAATCGTCAATACGAGGCAAGGGATACTTGTTCTTGATGGTTACCTGCTCACCTCACGGTAATCAATACATAAGCGCAGGATCCATCTTTCTTCCGCACAAATAACACCGGTGCTCCCAAGGACGCACTAGGTCGAATATAGCCTTTGTCACCAACTCCTCAAGCCGGCTCTTCAATTCTTGCATCTCGCGGAGCCATACGGCAGACGGTGCTTTTGAGAGCGGGACGACTGGTTCTAACTCAATAATAAATTCCACGTCACGATGAGGAGGTAAGCCCGGCACTGTCTGAAATACATCGGTAATCTCGGACTACCGAATGTCGGCCAATTCAATCGATCGATCGGCTGATTTGGTCATGTAGCACCAATAACCAATACACCCTTGATTTAGCAAGCCACGCTTTCATAGCGCCGATGACTCTCCCGTAACGACCGGGATTATCACCTCGAAAATACACTCAATCCATCATCGAAGTGACGGTAACCATCCGCTATGACACCGAGTATTGCATCGCGGACGATCCATCCAATCGATGCCCAAGATTATATCATCCTTAGGTAGATCGACTACAATCAAATTTGACAACCACTCACGGTCGCTCAAACGACCTGATAAATTCCGACTTCACGATTTCCAATAATCCTTCTACCATCGTAGACCAATCACGTAGGGCTCACAATTGATAACATGGTTTAGAGGCAAACGACTTAAACAAGAAGAAGATATAAAGGAGTGTGAAGCACCGGTATCAAAAAGAACGCACACAGTGGGAGTGGATCTCGAGTATACCTCAAATCATGCCGGCCTCGGATCATCGCCTCTCTTCATCTCGTAAATCCCGGGTTTCAGCTCCGCACTGTGTAACACTTTGATTCCCACGGCCCATTCCCTTATTCGCCTTGGTCTCAGTAGGAAGCGGACGGAGGCGTCCGGCTCTCGACAGAGGATTGAATAGGAGTATGAGACGCCACTGGATTATGTTCGGGCCCACCCCTGCAAAAACGAGCACGGTGACCAAACTTGCCACAAGTAAGGCAGGTGACGGCAAAGCCGGGCATTTGGTGCCGACATGCCCCTGGTCTCCGCAGCTATAGCACACAACAGATGAAGGGACCGCCGAGAGTGCGATCCAGTGGCTTCGACGCCATGGGTGGTCGATCGAGGGGTTTGGCAATGACTGGGGCTTCCTGAATGTCCCCTGTTACTCTCACCGATTCGATTCTTAGACCTTTTGTTGTTGGACTGTGGTTGTTTCTTGGAAATCTCTTTCGCGGTGAGTTCGTACTGCAGCCTTCTCGATAAACTCGTAAGGTAGTACAGTGGTGATTCAACAATGCATTCTCATTCGGGGTTTAAGCCTCTTGAGAAAGTATTTGATCTTGTCGGCCTCTGCTCGGATAATTGTCGTGGCAAAAGGAAGGAGTGCTGGAATTTCTCAAAGAACAGATAATACATCATCGTCTTCGACGGCCTGGGTTCAAAAGTTCCGATTTGGCCTCACGGAGTGGTCCTGGATAGTAACGGTCTAGCATGAGGTTTTAAATTCCTCCCATGTGCAAACACCATCACCGCCTCACCGAAAGCCACCAGTATGAGCGCTTTTGCTAAGATAATACGCGGCTACCGAGACGCGATTCTCTTCCGGCACCCACCATCCGGAAAAGTTTCTCAAAATGCTCGATCCAAAGGCACAATGTCACCGCTCAGAGGAGCCCTCATAAGTCGGTGGTCGCCGGCGAGAGATGTCGCCGATAATCCGACTCACGGGTCCGCCAATCACAGGAGGAGGATGAGCCCCTTGCCGCCGGCCGCAGCGGCCCTCTTCATAGCTTCCATTAGTTGACCCATCTGGGTCATCTGTGTCATCATGCCCTGCATTACGACGTAAGGATCGACACGTGCATCCCCGCGCCCACTGTGGTGCGATTGGTCCCTAGAAGGTGAACCACCGTCTGCGGAACTCGATCCGCATTCGCGCGTCTCGCTGGCTCGAGGTATTGGGATTCGCCCCTTCCGCGCCTCGTCCCCTCTGCCACGACCTCTCGTGTTTCTTTCCATACCGAAAGAATCAATCGTAACGATAACCATAAGTACATTCAAGATACTAAAATCCATGCCAAGTTAATAGCAACAAGGAATTACATATTAAAGGAAAACGGTTATCGATACCACAAATGTCGCACCGAATATCCTATCGGTATCAAGTCGAACAATTTCGATTATACAATAAATTCAAAGATTTTCCTGATTATCAATCGATAAATCCGTCACAATTCCTTGAAATAACATGATCAACAAAGAGATCCATACCGATATCAATATCATGCCAGAATTAAACCATGGCTCATAAAGTACATACCGCATTTGGCTCGCAGGTCGCGCTTGCACAGTCACACGTGACACGAAGGTTTCTTGATACTAGTTCATTCTCAATGACTCATGAAAGAAAACGACTCTCTCGATACCATCTTCTCGTAACACCCCAATCAAGCGGTAATTACAAAGGCCGTGAATCCCACACTGGGACCCACCAAAGTATATCCAAAACAGTTAAATAAATATTATTTGTGATACCGAATCACAACGAAAAGTCATTTCTCCGATTAGGAGTTTATTAAAATGTGGCCCACGGCCTTACAACACACAGATCCGAAAAGAACAAGTATAAACCATATGGAGATGGAAAATACTTCAAATGTCAAATACAACCAAAAGTAATTTAAACGGAACAGAAATAACACAACACGGTTTAACATAACCGACAACAAAGATGAGGGGCCCCGAACTAGTATCCTCCGAATCCTTCGCCGTCGACATGCTCTTCCCGTGCCTTGCCTTTGCCTCGACCTAAAATACAATACAAGTATTTCGCCCAACACAGGTCGATATACATGATAATCAATTCTTCCGACATTATACAATTCACATATATAGATTTCAAGAAAATCATTCCGATTATTAATCATACCCTCGGCGTATGAAACAATCGATCACAAAATATCGAACACATCCAATCATACATGGTCTCGAACGATTAACATTATGGCTCAAGATGGACATCACAGTACGCCCGATCCGGAAATGTGTCCGTGCACATGTCCACCCCGTATACGGAATCCAGAATATACGTGGGACAATGTACCTAATTAGCCTCACGAACTAACTTCTCGTGTGCACGGTCCAATGTGGTGATATCCACGCATGACCATCGTGTGCCTGGCTAAAAATCCTACACAATAACCAATCGGCACGCAGATATGATTCCGGATATGTCACGATACAACATGACAACGAAACTCAAAGGATAACACATCCAATTAAGGATCAAGAAAGACTCACCAAAGTGAAAATAAGGATCAACGAAATCAATGATTCAAAGGGACGTGTTTGGGAATGCAACACCCATGATGAAACGAAACAACGTCAAGGACAATGTCAAATCACGACAAGCATTTCATAAACATTTCATACACATGAAATATATAACCATCACAAGAATCTAATCATCATTATAACCAAGCAAGATAACTTGCCTTAATACGGAGACGAATAGTCCTCTTCTTATCGGAACGAACGAACGGTCCTCGACAAGTTTTACCCGAACAATCAACCTTAAACGAAATACATTTTACTCAAAACATATTCGTATAATTATTAATATAGGATTAGTAAGACGTCAACCTACAATCCTTTAGAATAGTTTGATACTACAGCTTATTGAAACCTTATGCCAGGAATCCTTCTAACATCAACACAACTATAAGAATCGGTTTACAAAATTTACCGAATGTTCGCATGGTTCATCATAAACAAGAGTTCTATCGAGGGTATGTTGAATAACTAATCATGATGTTAAGATCATCTTATGATGATTAAACTTTCCAAAAACACTAAAAGGTTGAAAGGTAAAATCTGCACATCATGATTATTCTCCTCTCATTAAAATGACTTTAAGCTAACAACAAGTTCATAAGTTCTGAGATTACACCACACTAATGAAGGTTATCAAAGTCTTTGATACAAGGCTGTAGGGTTCATTAACATGATGGGGAATTCACCAATTCTAGTATGATGATCAAAATGTTCTAAGTTCTCAATACATTAGATTAATGAAAAGTTATTGTTGTGATTATCAAAACCTTTATCAATCTTCAAAGACTAGTGAAGCTGAACAATCATGATTTGTTAAAGCTTCTAAAGTTTCTGGACTAGATCACCTAATCTCATATTTAACATCATCAAGTTCTTCTCAAGGTAAATAAATACTTAAAATGGTGTTTAATCATTTTATGATATTAAGTTCTTGATTAAATCCAGTTATGAAGAAGCTAACCTATCCATCAAAGTTCTACTGAGCTAAATTCGTCCAGAAGTTGAGTAATGACAGCTACAAACATGATTAAAATCACTATATCATCAAGAACACCTCCAACAAACCCTTATTTAACATATTCATCAAAAGTGCTTAAAGAGTTTTATTATAACCATGTTTTACTTGCTTAATCTACTCTAGGTGAAGTATATTTCGACATTAATAATCAACATAAGAAAATAATGCAGAGAAGAAAACACACCAACCTCTAGAAATGAAGAATAACTTCAATGATATGAGAGAATATATTCCGAACTTAAAAACAACTCCAAGTTTCCAAGAAATGAGCTCCACTCCGAGATTCAAGGCTTAGAAACAAGTTGATGAAGGTTTATATTGTTTTTAGAGTGTAGAGGGATGATATGTGAAGAGAGAATTTCGGTTTGGTTCGTGGAGAAATGAAAAGCAGTAGTCCTATAAATAGATCAGGCACCTAGCGCACGCTATCAGGACAGTTTAGCGTACGCTAAGGCCCTTACGTACGCTATCCGGTCGATATAACGTACGTAAACGGCTTACAGTGGCTACTGTCTTGAATTATTGCAGGCCGTTAGCGCACGCTAATGAAGAATGGGTTAGCGCACGCTAGTAAAAGTAGATTCTCCCGACATGACAGCTCAGACATAGATCGCATGCATGCTACCGGTTAAAAGGCTCACGTGTTGAAGTCAACTGCTGTCAGATTCCTTCTTAGCGTACGCAACCGAGTAAAGCCTTACGCACGCTAAGGCACAGAATTAGCGTACGCTAATCTTAATGTGTAGCGTACGCTACACTAACAAAATTTCGAAAATGCACACCCTAATAACAACGAATCGTCACATATGAAATAACAATGATATGATATTCAAGTCTATAATACCTCAACATAATACTAAATGCAACGATTTCTGATAATCAGATTATCCGAATAATACAACGACAGGTAAGAATGAAAAGTTACAGTCGGATATTACACCTGAAGGACTTTACAGTTTGAGAATTTTGTAGAAATCGATTTTTGAAAAATATTTTGGTGGTGCGGTCAAACCATGGTTTATATGGATTTTTAAAATTTGTTAAATTTTGACAAATGGGCCGTGTATTTTCAAATGACACAATCAGACGGTATTTGAAAAATGTGTTTTGAAATACTTCGGACATTGTAAAATATTACCGTCATCGACCTTTTTGGCGTTTTGTAAATGGTTTTTAGCCTGGTGGGTTCCGGCGCGGGACCCACGGCGCTATAATGTTCCGTGTAATTATCTGAAATTTTTGGTCATTCTAGCCCATTGAATTATCTTTGAAAACTTTGAGTACCTTAGAAAATAAATTTCGAGACATCGTTTTAAAATGAATTATTTTCTTGTGGTACATCCAAGGTGCCACAATATGTTTCAAGATTCTTCTACCTCGAGGACCAAAATGTTTTGAGATATTTTCCAATGTTTTAGAAACACTTTTACTTAGACCCGAGGGTCGAATACTTCCGAAAGTTTTTCACGAGAAATTGTCCTCATTTTTATCGAATGCGAAATAGTTTCCAAAGTCTCGATAATGATGTTTCATGATTGTATTTTTATCAAGGGTGATACACAAGATCAATCGGTTTTTCCAAAATTATTTACAAAAGGAGGTTTTCGTTTTAAATCCTATCCATTCCCGTTTGAGGGCTGGGTATGTATGTATGATGTTCGCGTTGTCGTTATGATGTTTGCTCCCGAGTATGATCGAATTGGTGGCATGAACGTCGAGGCGTTGCCACGCATTTGTTGTACTAGCCCTCTGTGAGAGGTGTGAACTGGTGTTTACTGTTTATCGCCTCGTGGTGATTTGCGTGTTGTCGCACGAGTGTGAGCTGTTGAAGCTTGGGTTTGTACGTTTGTGTACATGTGTGATTGTTTCATAATGTTTGTAATTAGGTGCTGGTTATCGTTCGGGCCGTTGAGGTCGCCGAACGATACCGTCGTGATTCTTTGTTGTCTTTGAGTTGGCATCTCCGCTATATTGTTTTGCGACTTTATGCCCCATTGTATCTAGCATTTGTATTTTCGTATGCCGAGCCGAGGTATTTCAACCATGATGTGCCGGGCATGCACGTGTAAATTGTCCTTCTCACGGTGACGCGTTTCGAGGACACCGAATCTGGCTTTGCGAATTGGCTATTGAGACTTTCGGAGTTCGCGCTCAAAGACGTATATCGTGGATCAACTCGAGAGACCCATGGGAGATTTTACTGTCGGATGCTTTTTGTGTTGTTACCTTGTTTCCGTTGTTGTGAGTTGCGGGGACGACATTTCTTTTATAAGAGGTCGGATGTAATACCCGTACTATATTTGACTTCTGCAGTTTCTCCTTCTAAATTCTATCGACTTGCACGTGTTCGTCGATACTTTTTGAACTTGTTTGATGTCTCAGTTGGCATCATTCGAACTGGTTGTGACCTTGTTTTAGATCGACCTGTTTGTCATCGTGACCTTTCCGAGTTCGGTTCGATTCTTGTGAACCTTGTTTGGAAGTAACATCTTTCACTTTCTACCAGTTCTTTTAATGTCTGGAGTTGAAGTGGGGACTTCGGAGTCATTGTTCGACTGTTGTCATTCGATCATTGTTATTTGATCATTGTTATTCGATCATTGTTATTTGATCATTGTTGTTCGATCATTGTTATTTGATCGTTGTTGTTCGATCGTTGTTGTTCGAACGGGGTTGTCTGACTGTTGTTGCCTGATCTCGTACTGCGAAGAATTGTCGTTCACCGTTAGTCTACTATTTCGAGTGTGGACTTGTGGGTCACCTAGATGTTCTTTGTGTGTCCGTTGCCAAGATGTTCGGGAATCGGGTTTTCGTTCCTACTCGGGAGTGCCAGTGGTGTCCCGTGATGTAGTTGTGTATCGTACTCGTCAGTAATTCGTGTAGAAATTGATATTTGTTGCGTGGACTTTTCGGTTTTGTTTGTATTCTACCATGATGTTTTATTTTAAGTTTCGGGACGAAACTTATTTTTAAATAGGATAGAATGCAATGTCCGGTATTCTCGTTTTCCGTTATCTTGAATTGTTTGTGTTTTGACGTCGGACATTTTCTTATTGATGAGAATCGGAATGATTTCTATCGTGATACTCTATTTGTTTCTATCGCATAGCCGTTTTAGTCGGGTGCAACTTGTTGTAGCGTACGTTTCTTCGATTAAATGTGTGCATGTGATGTGGTATGTGATGCGTCGTTAATTGCTCGTTGTTGTTTGAAACATAGTCGGTGGCGTTGCGTTAGTCGTCGTGGGGCGTGTTTTTACGCCGTATATTCCCTTGCGTTGCTTGTAACGTTTCGCCGTTGGGCACGAATTTTTTTCGGTTCTTGTGTATCTCGTTGAGTTTTCCTGGCGGGATATTGCTTCTCCCTACTTGATTTAAGTTTCGGGACGAAACTTCTTTTAAGGAGGGTAGAATGTAATACCCGCAATTTCGGATTTCCGGTAATTTTATTTTTTCGGCGGAAGTCCATTTCGACGACTCGGTTGGGACCGTCTCATCATTCTGAGAATGATTAATTCTGCACTTTTTGTCATCCGAGTTCGTTTCGGTATCGTTTTGCTGAGTTCCGAGCTTTTTAACGACTTTTCCGCACTTGAGTTCGATTCTTGCGAATCTCGTCCGAAACTGTTGTTTCGAGTTTCTCGTAAGTTCATTTAATGTTATTATTCATGTTGCGAGCTTTGGTTTGGTGTTTCGATCGCGTATCGTGATTTTCGGACGTTTTGGGCCATTTTCGTAATTTCCCAAAGGTTTGGGTAATTACTTTCCGTTGTCGAATTTCGAGCCTTCGGGTGGTCGGAATCAGGTGTTCTCTCAGTGTTCGGATTCGTATTTACGAGTACTTCGTAACCGTGTTTTCGGTTTACGCTCGTGTCCGAGTTTCGGATTTTTCGGACCGTCGGATCGACCGAGTCATGGTCGGGACTGCGGCGAACGGCCCTGGAAACGGCGCTGCCCAGCGCCGTGTCTTGCGCCGGGTCGGCCAGGACCAGCATCCTGCCGAGACACGGCCGAGACACCCGGCGCTGGTCTGGGCCGTTTGCTGCGCCGTGTCCGGCAGGGCTATAAATATGGCAGAGCAGTCGGGTTTTTCTTCATTTTTCTCACTCGTTTCTTCCTCTTCCTCGGCTGGAGCTTTGATGATCATGTAGGGATGTTGTTAGGGGTTACATACATGAAGTTTTGAAGTTCATAACATCGACTAATCCTTCCATAACTTGCTCCGATCGACCGAATCAAGGCAAGTTTTCTTAAAATATAGTTTTGGGGATTTTGTTCGATTTGTCCGTTTAATCCGTTTTAACTCAGAATATTGATGGATTGATGATTTTTAAGCTATATTATATCTAATTCCTTGTTATTCAACGGTTGGATTGCCACGGATTTGTCGTTTTATTGAGTATTTTATCGACGCCTTGAAAGTGTTCGATAAAATGTCACAAAGAGAATTCGAGCGTTCTACGATTATTCTTCCTCATTCGTTCGTTAATTTATTGATGGTATGATGTTAGGGTCAGATTTCTCGCAATGAATTCGAGTCGAAACCCTTCCGTTCGTTGTCTTCTTCTGTCCGAGCTTCCTTGGCCGAACCGTGTTCTTCGGAGCGTTTGGTAGCGGTTATTAAGGCAAGTATCTTATTATACGACTTGTATCTTGTGACTAGTAATTACGTATGATATGTATGACGATTTTGCTTGCCTCCGTAAATATGTTCCGTTTGAGTTGGTTGTGTTTTCCGAAATTTGAAGGTTTTGTGATAATAGTGATATATTGGAATACGTGTTAGGCGTTGTGCCATTTGTGCAGGATTGCGATGTACATATGAGATGGTTGTACACGTGGTTGTTCAATGTATTGTGTACCGAATGTGTGTTATGTTGGTTAAGAGTCGTTGTGATGATCATGATATTTGTGTTGTTTTGGTTTACATACTTGATTGTACATTTCAGTGTAATGTGGAATAGCTTGACATTTAATGATTATGAATTATGTCGTGTCGATGTGTGTGTGTTCCAGGTAGGGTCTGACGAGGCCTCTGGAGTTCGGTACATGATGTGTACGAACAAAGTGTGTGATCCAGGTAGGGTCTGACGAGGCCTCTGCAGTCCGGTACATGACGTGTACGGACAAGGTGTGTGATCCAGGTAGGGTCTGACGAGGCCTCTGGAGTTCGGTACATGATGTGTACGAACGATGTTGTGGCCGGGTAGGGTCCGTTGTGTAATACCCGAGATCTTTATTCCGGATTCGTTGGGTTTTCTGGGTTTTATCGGTTTGTCATGGTCCTCATCGTAGGAGTTTCGTGCCATGTTTGGTTGTGACTTGTTGGGACATGTTTTTGGAGGCATTTCGGATCACTTTGTGAGTTTTTGAGATTTTGTGGCGTAGCGCACGCTACTGCATGGTGTTTAGCGCACGCTACTGGATGTGTAGCGCACGCTAAACTGGCAGTTCAGAGGCAGTCCAGTAGCTACTGGACTGGGACTGGAGCTTTGTTAGCGCATGCTAAGGCCGATAGCTAGCGCACGCTATCGACTGCTTAGCGCACGCTCCCTCTTCTTTCTAGCGCACGCTACTCGGTAGGTGCAGTTCTGTCCAGAGGCTACTGGACTGGTTTTTGTGACCCGTTAGCGCACGCTACGGCTTTTGGGCTAGCGCACGCTAACTATGTTATACGCGGTTTCTCTGGAGCGTTGACCCCGTTAGCGCACGCTAATGAAGGATGATTAGCGCACGCTAATACTGTCCAGTATAAATACCGACAAAGCAGCATTAAGTCGTCATTTCCCACTTTTCTTCATCTCTTCCGACGGGAGTGAGATCCAGAGGCGAGTAGGACCGATCCTTTTCTTATAGCTTCATCTTTGAGCGGATTTGTAGATGTTTAACAACATCTAATCGTCTTCTTGATCCAAATCAAGGTAATCTCTTGTTAGAACCCTATTTTCTTAAATTTGGGGTTTTTGCTTGGAATTGTGATTCTTGACCGATCTCATCCGATCGGTTATTTGTTCTTGTTTGTCTTGGCCGTAATCTTCAGATTTTGTTAACCGTTCATCGACTTTTATCGCCCGGATCAACGATTCTTGATTTCTTTGAGAATACTTAGATCCTTTCGGATTTCGATTAGTGTTATTGAATTGTGGTGATGCTATTTTCGTAGTATTCGTGGGCTGTCGAAGTCTTGATCGTTTTTGGAGGTTCGAAGGTTGCCCGATCGCGCCCGTTCGTCGTTTCGTTGCTCGTGATATCGAGGCAAGTATCTTGTCCATACGTTTCATGTTTCGTAGGCGTAATTATTGATAAATGATTATATACGAAACCCAATGTTTAATGAACGTAAAAAGGGATTGGTATGTTCTCGATAAATGTTGTCTTCCAACGATAATTTATGCACTTCGTGAATATATGTGCTCTCGGAATATGTGTGTTGGATTTGTATGTTGAAAAGATGATATGATCACTTTGAATGAGTCTATTAGACCGTAATCCTTTGGCGGGGATTACGTAATATTATGGGTACTTGTTCGTTAAGAATGTATTACGTGGGATATTAGTTGTTACTCCTTTGAAAGGAGGCTGTGATGTTTAAGTGTTGCTTGGCTTGATGTTCTACTCCTTGTGATGTGATTGCTGAAAGTGATGTGCCTCCGGGTAGGATTGTTGAATCTCCGGGATCCATACTTGCTAGTATGGGTCGGGCGTGACCGTAGGGTTATCCAATCCGGGTTTGTCTTGCGGGGACTCCGAGGTTCGGGGCTTGCTAGCCCGATGCGGAGATTACTTGTGGGGTTTTCATAGGGTATTTCTTGATGGTACTCCGAGGTTCGTGGCTTGTTAGCCCGATGCCGGGATAACTTATGGTTGTGGTATGGAATGGTTCCGTGACTGTTGTCACGAGGACATGTGATTTGGTATGGTTTCCTATTGGGTTATTCACTCGGGTATGTTCTACGGGAGCATCTGAGGTTCGTGGCTTGTTAGCACGGGACGCGAATAATCCTTAGGAGCATGTGTTATGTGATTCGGGTTGTGGACCCTGTGGCTTATGATTTGGGTCTTGGACCCCGTGTGTTGTGAATTGGGTTGTGAAACCGCGTTTTATTATTGGAATCGTATTTTGGAAAGATGATTTTGGGCCGTGTTCCCAAGTGTTTTCGAAAGACTTGAGAATTCCTTATTTCCAAATGTTTTCAAACTCCCGAGACCGTAAAATATTTTGTGTGAGATACATGGTTCTATCCCTACCTTTTATAAATCAAACTGTTTTGAGTAAGTGATTTATCTCGGGAAATATATTCAAGATTTTATATTCTTGAAGCACGTTATGTATGGCTTGTACTTTTGGTTTTATACTTGCACTAGCAAAACAGTGGAGTTTTGCTAACCCCCGAGTATTCGGGGTGGATGTCTCAGATTAAGGCCCGTGTACTTGCAGTAGTCGGGAGCGAATCACAGGATCGATACGAAGGATGATGGGAAACGAAGGTACTAATCACGTGAAGACCAATTGTAGAGTATTTGGTAGAGTCATGTTGGTTATCCCTCCGATGTGTTGTTACCCCGGTTTATGGGAGTGTTATTGTATTCTAGCCCCTGCGTGGGTATGTGTTCTGGGCAAGTATCATGTATGTAATGTTGTGTGTGTTGTGATATAAGACCTAATCGGTCTAACGGTCCTTTACGTAGCCATGTCGGCATGTGAAGTGATGCATTGTTTTGTATTTAGCCTGGTAGATCCTCGCGGAGAGGGTCTGCGGCGCTGTAATATTCCCGAATGGTTTGGGGGTGTTACAGAATATGGTATCGGAGCTTAGGTTGAGGAAACCTAGGCTGTCGGGTTGAGTTGAGTGTTGTCGGGTCTTGTCTTGTCAGATTTGGTCTGACTGAGTGGTGTCGCGACGCGTCGTCTGAGTTGTCGGTCGTGATTAGTATCGAGGTGCAACCATCATCTTCGTGCGATCTGTGGATGTAAGTCTCCCTACTTTGTTGTGTCTCGTGCTATACGACTTTATGTAATTCTGTGTTACTATGTGGAGTCTAATTGTGCCTCGTGAATACTTATTCCATACTTGTTTGATTCTCGTATTGTGTTGGAATAAAGAGCAGTACCGGTGTGCATGTATATATGTATACATCTTTGTGTGAAATCGTTTTTACAGGGATGATGTTTTGGACTAGTTACTCAATAAAAGTTTATCAATGTGGTATTTTAAACTTCAAATGTTTTGGGGAAGTCACGTAAATTTTATTTAAAAACATCCTTCGAGGAGGAAAAATGATTTGATTTTCGTATGATGACCTCGAGAACGAAGATTTTGAGGATTCAACTACACATATTATATTTTCATCTTGCATTGAAAATTTTCAAAATTTGATTTTAAATGCTTAAACGAGGTCTACCAATAGTTTACTTGAGACGTGACTTTCGCCTTCAATTTTTTTTCGATTAAACGATATGTAGTGAGAATGTAAATTGTTGGCGCTTGGATTCGTATGTTGTTGTTTATATGTAACCTTTGGCGTTTGGCATTATTTGGTATATGTTCATGAATGTGTTGCTGAATTAGTATAGCTAGCGCGCGCTAACGTGGCATGGCTAGCGCACGCTAAGTCTCTGTTGAATCATGCCCTAACCGGTCTGAGCAGAAGCTCGGAAACTACATTCTGGCCGTAAGTCTAACTTTTGCGATTGTTAGGCTGACCGTTTGAGACGGTACTCTATGTGTGTTGTTCATGAATAACAACTGTTGGGTGTGGTTATGTGTAATTTGAACTGTGTTCTTGTCCGCT
This sequence comes from Orobanche coerulescens, assembly GCA_033398695.1. Taxonomy (NCBI): domain Eukaryota; kingdom Viridiplantae; phylum Streptophyta; class Magnoliopsida; order Lamiales; family Orobanchaceae; genus Orobanche; species Orobanche coerulescens. The sequence continues at coordinate 241,914 of JAWKAU010000172.1, read as the reverse complement.
GCGTGTGTAAAGTTCAAAGTGACTTTTTGGGTACTTTTACCAAAAAGTGTGTGTTTCAAAATGACCTTTCGTATTTGTAAATTTGAATTATTTCGCTGACCCTTTTTCCCAACTCTTTTGTCGGGCGATTTAACATATATTTTGAAACTATTGAGTTTTCACGTTTACGCCTTGTAATTTCAAACGGTATTTGGTGACGGTATTTGGTATTTGGAAAATGACTTTTGGGGAGTATTTGGAAAGTATTACCGTCATCGGCCTTTTTGGCATTTTGGAACGTTTTCGAAAATGGTTTTCAACTTGGTGAGTTCCGGCGCGAAAACCGTACAGAAAGTGATTTTGATATAATGGATGATTTCAATTTCATTGCATTTATAAATCGCATAACAACGGCATTACAAATGAAGATTGTTGGTATAATAGTTCGTATATTGTGCTCTAGCTGGAATTAAATGGTAATATGTATATAATTTAATGATGTTGGATTAAAGACAGAGATGTGAATATCTTGCTATGTGTTATGATCTTTCGTTACCATAGGTTGTTGTTTGTTAGTATGCCGAGGCGAGGTCGTGGTCGTAACCGTGGTGTTGATGGCCACGGGATCGATGCGTAATCGAGGGAATGTCGTTGAGAATGATTTTAGTTTGGGTGTTGCTACTATATTGCAACAAGTAGCGACTCGATGACTCGATTGACCTGTGGTTCAACGTAGCATTGACGCAAGTCGAACGTTGGTGTAAATCAATGGCTTCGCGAGGTAGTTCGTATGAATCCCCTCGATTCGCCAAAGCGGATGCGTTGGGTCGATGGTTGGATTTTCCACTGGGAAAGATTTTCGAGGTCGGATGTCCCGAAGAGCGGAAGGTACCTATCGCTCGCACCTTCTCGACAAGGATGCCGCTAATTGGTGGGAAGTCATAAACCTCGTGATCGTGATGTCACGTGGGCGGAGTTCCAAGCATTTATGGAAGCCGAGTTCTGTCCGAAACCGATTAGAGAGCAGAGGATTCGCGAATTCTACTTGGCAGAACCGCAAGATATATCGGTGTCGCAAGCTATCATCGATTATAGCAAACAACTCAGTTATGTGCGAGATCGGGTGAGAACCGAGGAAGAGAGAATCCTTCACTTTGACAGACGGATGAAGCCGGATATTCGCGTGTATATGTCGGGATTCAATTGCACTTCGTTGAGGGACTATCAAGATCGAGCATTAGCCCGTGAACTAGCTTCGTTATCATAGAAGCGTGTATCCGAGTCGAAGAAGCAGAAGAAGTCCAATGATCGCATGGACAGTGCAGGAGTCGGTGTTTCCAATTTGCAACGTAGTAGTCTTTCTGCTGTGAAGCTCCATCGCTCGATGCGTGGAACTGAGAGTTCCAAGTCTTCTGTTCTGACTCCTGGTAAAGCCAGGAGATGTTTTAACTGTAATGTGGCGGGACATGTTCGTGCACATTGTCCTTCTCCGCCGCAACGTGTTACAGTGTGGACTCGAGGGCACCGAGTTCGCTTTGCGAGATGGTTTCCGAGCCTTCCGGCACGGACTTGAGCACCGACATCCGGATCGACTCCGAGAAACCCCGAGTGGCTTATCCTATCGATGTTTGTTATGTTATTTCCCTCGTTTTGTTGTTTTGATATTCCTGAGATTAACTTCTTTTATTCAAGTGAATCGGATTTTGAACTCAGATTTCGACTGTCGAATCATTTATGTTCGTTGATGTTTTCTGAACTTGTCCTGTTCTGTGCTTTTGGTTGACCAAACGAGTTGTAGTATTGTTTCAGAATAAACCGTTTGTCGCTATGACTTTCCTATTGCAATTCCCTTTCCTGTGGATCTTATGTGAATACACATCTTGTTGTCTTCACCGGATCGTATTTCGTCTCGAGTCGATATGTGAACTTTGGGGTTGTTGTTTGAGTATTATTGTTCGTCGTGATTCGAACATGATTGATCGACTGTTGTCGTCTCGATCGTTGTAACTCAATCGTTTGATGGTTCAGTTTTTGTTGATCTCGTTTCGTAATTGTTGAGCGTTCGGACTCCTTCGTGATTTCCTTAAGTTCGGGAAATTTTCTTCATTTTCGACCTCCCAATCCTCGCGTTGTGGAATTTCGTATTTGTTTAGCGATTAGATCGCATTGTGATTGGTGTACTGTTGAATTACTCAACCTTATTGATTTTCGTTCGTCATGTTTTGTTATTTCGGCAACGGATATCGTGTGTTATCCGAGTTTGTTTTGCGTCGTTCGTTTATGTTTCAAGTTTCGAGGACGAAACTTCTTTTAAGAGGGGTAGAATGTAATACCCGAGATCTTTATTCCGGATTCGTTGGGTTTTCTGGGTTTTATCGGTTTGTCATGGTCCTCATCGTAGGAGTTTCGTGCCATGTTTGGTTGTGACTTGTTGGGACATGTTTTTGGAGGCATTTCGGATCACTTTGTGAGTTTTTGAGATTTTGTGGCGTAGCGCACGCTAATGCTTGAAGCATAGCGCACGCTACTGCATGGTGTTTAGCGCACGCTACTGGATGTGTAGCGCACGCTAAACCGGGCAAGCCAGAGGCAAAAGAGCTACCGGATCGGGACTGGAGCTTTGTTAGCGCACGCTAAGGCCGATAGCTAGCGCACGCTATCGACTGCTTAGCGCACGCTCCCTCTTCTTTCTAGCACACGCTACTCGGTAGGTGCAGTTCTGTCCAGAGGCTACTGGACTGGTTTTTGTGACCCGTTAGCGCACGCTACGGCTTTTGGGCTAGCGCACGCTAACTATGTTATACGCGGTTTCTCTGGAGCGTTGACCCCGTTAGCGCACGCTAATGAAGGATGATTAGCGCACGCTAATACCGCCGAGATAAATACTGGACAGCAGCATTAAGTCGTCATTTCCCACTTTTCTTCATCTCTTCCGACGGGAGTGAGATCCAGAGGCGAGTAGGACCGATCCTTTTCTTCTAGCTTCATCTTTGAGCGGATTTGTAGATGTTTAACAACATCTAATCGTCTTCTTGGTCCAAATCAAGGTAATCTCTTGTTAGAACCCTATTTTCTTAAATTTGGGGTTTTTGCTTGGAATTGTGATTCTTGACCGATCTCATCCGATCGGTTATTTGTTCTTGTTTGTCTTGGCCGTAATCTTCAGATTTTGTTAACCGTTCATCGACTTTTATCGCCCGGATCAACGATTCTCGATTTCTTTGAGAATACTTAGATCCTTGTCGTTTTTAGGATCGTTTCGGATTTCGATTAGTGTTATTGAATTGTGGTGATGCTATTTTCGTAGTATTCGTGGGTCAAGTCTTGATCGCTTTTGGAGGTTCAAGGTTGCCCGATCGCGCCTGCGTCGTTTCGTTGCTCGTGATATCGAGGCAAGTATCTTGTCCATACATTTCATGTTTCGTAGGCGTAATTATTGATAAATGATTATATACGAAACCCAATGTTTAATGAACGTAAAAAGGGATTGGTATGTTCTCGATAAATGTTGTCTTCCAACGATAATTTATGCACTTCGTGAATATATGTGCTCTCGGAATATGTGTGTTGGATTTGTATGTTGAAAAGATGATATGATCACTTTGAATGAGTCTATTAGACCGTAATCCTTTGGCGGGGATTACGTAATATTATGGGTACTTGTTCGTTAAGAATGTATTACGTGGGATATTAGTTGTTACTCCTTTGAAAGGAGGCTGTGATGTTTAAGTGTTGCTTGGCTTGATGTTCTACTCCTTGTGATGTGATTGCTGAAAGTTGTAATATCCGGATTTATTACAGTGTATTTCATCTGTATTCAAACCATGTATTATTTCGGATTGGTGATTTTGATTACTGGAGTATGATATTTAGTGCATTAATATCATTACGCATAAGTATAGAAACATGCAAAATTGCTCAAGCAACCTTGTGATAGCGCACGCTAAGGATGTATCTTAACGCGCGCTATCGGGCCATTATTAGCGCACGCTATGCAGGTATGAGTAACGTGCGATAAGGACTCAATTATTGAGCGGGGCAGCTGGCTCGTGCGCCAGCGGGACATGGGTCCGGATAAGATTCCCGCTGACGCACCCGGACAAATTCTGAAGTCAACCACTATTAGCGCACGCTAAGGGATGCTTAGTAGCGTGCGCTAACTTGTCAATAATGCATAAAATTATAAATGGGACAACAACCGCTTGGACTTTCATTTCCTTCGTTTTTACTTCATCCTTGAGAGTCCAGAGAACAAGAATCTCCCTTCTAAACACTTAGAACGTTTATGAGTGATCATTGAATGATTGAGTATCACTTGTGAGTGATCATTGAAGAGAAGTAACACCTTGGAGTGGCACATAACCAACCGGAGTCGAATTACACCTTGTGGTTCAGTGAATTCAGCATATTAAGGTATGTTCAACCTATCACCAGTCTTAGATTTGGATTTCCAATGGATATGATGATCATGTTAACGAGATATTGAATTTCATTAGTGAATTATTTCAACAACATCATGTTTAGAAGATTGGGATGTCTACAATTACGTTATTATTGTTGGAACCTTGAAGTTGGAATCCTAGTACTTCAAATGATGAGAGAATATTCGGAAGTTAACAATCCATATGATTTATGTTATCTTTGTGATCATGATTTGGAAAAGATGTTATAAGAACTTAAAGAAAGAATCATCGTAGGAAATATTCTTTCGTATAAGTCGGAATTGTTAGTTCACCTCAAGATGAAGCCTGAATATGTATAATGATATTAGCGTCTAATACATCAACCGGAGATAACCAACCTTGCATGAGAAATTGTAATCAAGATGGATTATGGTGTCATGATGATTATACGTATATTTGCATCTTGAAGTTGATATCATCCTGGAGATCATTCATAAGAGTAAGAACTTGGTATTCATGGAAGTAACATGAATTATCACGAAGGATTTCATTGTTTCGAACATGGCAAGAATAGCTATCGCCAGAAGAACGCCATGCGTAGATAGCGCACGCCAGGATATGCGCTTAACGTGCGCTTATCGAGTACTAGTTAGCGTGCGCTACGCTTGGTACGTAACGACGCTAGACCACCGGGCCGAGTCGGTTGATCGGTGAAGTACCGACCATGCATAGTTAGCGCGGCGCTAGTCTTTGTTGTTTGCGTGCGCTATCGGGCGCATTTAACGACGCTACACGTAATACTTAGCGCGGCGCTAAGCTATTCTGGCAGATTGCAGTTTATGAACTTTTGACCGTTAATCGAATTGTTTAACATTTGTACGACGTGAGATAAATCCTATATTATTTCTTTTGTTAAGGTTTGGTCTAGTTACGTGATTGATTGAGGAGGACGATCGTCGAGTGTTCATTTTCGTGGAAGTGTTATTATTGTCTTCAAATCGAGGCAAGTACCTTAATTGTTTTATGTATTGTTGTATACATATTGTCGTGCATGTATGTCGTTATTGTGTGTCCACCTCGTGTTGGTCCGACGGGATCATTGGGGATCTATGCTAGCGTCTGCTGGATCATCGGACGGGTTTTTCCACCACGGGTTGGTCTGACGGGATCATCGTGGGTTCTAGGCAGTGAACGCTGGATCGATGGAATTACCATGTGTATGTATTGATATCATGTTGTGATTATCAGTTGTGTATGTTATGTTTGAGTTTCTCGTAGGAGAAGACTCGTTGGTATTTTGTTGTTTACGTTATTATTATTATTCACCGTGAGATATGAATAATATGCTGTGGTACTTGTACTAGCATCGTTGTGCTAACCCCTTCGGGGGTGAACATTTTGTTTGTGTTCAGGATCCAGGAGAGCGGGGAAACAACCACTGGAACAGTATGACGACGAGGGTGCAGAGTGATGTCCCGACCGGGTTTATTTATCTGTTGTTTATTCGTTATTTCAATAAGTACTCGAGTACGAAGTCGGTTGTGATGTTTTGAATTTGGTAATGTATTATTGAGTTCTGTTGAACAATTGTACTATTCCTGTATTGGGTCAGAACTGATGTACTGAAATTCCGTTATTTCCATTTATTAGTACCTTTTTATACTTGTTCAATTCTTCAGCCTTGTAAATCCTTACGTAAAGGATTTACGGCGCTGTAATATTCCCAAATATATCGGGGGTGTTACAAAAGTGATGTGCCTCCGGGTAGGATTGTTGAATCTCCGGGATCCATACTTGCTAGTATGGGTCGGGCGTGACCGTAGGGTTATCCAATCCGGGTTTGTCTTGCGGGGACTCCGAGGTTCGGGGCTTGCTAGCCCGATGCCGAGATAACTTGTGGGGTTATCATCGGGTATGTCTTGCGGGGACTCCGAGGTTCGTGGCTTGTTAGCCCGATGCCGGGATAACTTATGGTTGTGGTATGGAATGGTTCCGTGACTGTTGTCACGAGGACATGTGATTTGGTATGGTTTCCTATTGGGTTATTCACTCGGGTATGTTCTACGGGAGCATCTGAGGTTCGTGGCTTGTTAGCACGGGACGCGAATAATCCTTAGGAACATGTGTTATGTGATTCGGGTTGTGGACCCTGTGGCTTATGATTTGGGTCTTGGACCCCGTGTGTTGTGAATTGGGTTGTGAAACCGCGTTTTATTATTGGAATCGTATTTTGGAAAGATGATTTTGGGCCGTGTTCCCAAGTGTTTTCGAAAGACTTGAGAATTCCTTATTTCCAAATGTTTTCAAACTCCCGAGACCGTAAAATATTTTGTGTGAGATACATGGTTCTATCCCTACCTTTTATAAATCAAACTGTTTTGAGTAAGTGATTTATCTCGGGAAATATATTCAAGATTTTATATTCTTGAAGCACGTTATGTATGGCTTGTACTTTTGGTTTTATACTTGCACTAGCAAAACAGTGGAGTTTTGCTAACCCCCGAGTATTCGGGGTGGATGTCTCAGATTGCGTCCGGTACTTGCGGTGTAGTGGGAGCGAATCACAGGATCGATACGAAGGATGATGGGAAACGAAGGTACTAATCACGTGAAGACCAATTGTAGAGTATTTGGTAGAGTCATGTTGGTTATCCCTCCGATGTGTTGTTACCCCGGTTTATGGGAGTGTTATTGTATTCTAGCCCCTGCGTGGGTATGTGTTCTGGGCAAGTATCATGTATGTAATGTTGTGTGTGTTGTGATATAAGACCTAATCGGTCTAACGGTCCTTTACGTAGCCATGTCGGCATGTGAAGTGATGCATTGTTTTGTATTTAGCCTGGTAGATCCTCGCGGAGAGGGTCTGCGGCGCTGTAATATTCCCGAATGGTTTGGGGGTGTTACACGTTGAGGCCTCCGGAGTTCGGTACATGATGTGTACGAACAGTGTGTGTGGCCGGGTTGGGTCCGCTGAGGCCTCCGGAGTTCGGTACATGATGTGTACGAACAGTGTGTGTGGTCCGGGTAAGGTCCGCCGAGGCCTCCGGAGTTCGGTACATGATGTGTACGAACAATGATCGTGTAGCAGTGATTGTTCGGGTAACATTTTAAATATGGATCTCGGGCTCATAATGATATATTATTTAGTATGCTTTGAAACGAGAATCGGGCTAAGGCCCTAATGTTTACGAAAAGGTTTTGTAAATTGGGACTCGAGGTCCAAAAGAATTTCTGCTTTAAAAATCCCCGAGATGATGTGTTCCTTTTCAAATATCTCTTACTTGAGTTCGAAATGCTAAAACTTCTCGGGAACATTTTGATAATTGATTTCCATATTAAATTCGTAGTTGCTATTTGCTTGTTACATTTCGTATGGTTTGATACTTGCACTAGTAAAACAGTGGAGTTTTACTAACCCCCGAGTATTCGGGGGGTGGATGTCTGTTTTGCGTCCAGGTACATGCAGATTCGGGGAGCAACACAGGATTGGCACAAGAGGATGACGAGCTGCGATACTAATCATGAGTCGAGAGTTGTTTTGATTTTTGTTGTGTTGTCAGAGTTGATTTCAGTCTTCCGCTGTATTGTATTTCGACCCCTGTGTGGGTAATGTTATTTAAGTCAGTTTTGTCGATTGGGTTGTGTGACCTCATCGGTCTGTGTATTTGTAATATCCGTGTTTTCTATTTTTGGTAATTCCTATTTTTGGTGTATGTTCGTTTCGGACAACTCACTTAGTACTGTTTTGGAATTCTGAATCTATTTTGTTCTTGGAGTTTTTCCGTCTGGATGAGTTTCGAGGATGTTTTTGCATAATTTCATCTTAATTTATATCTTGTCGTATGTACGTTCGATTCTCGTAAAACTTGTTCGTTTCCGTTGTTTCTTGATTTGTATAAGTTTGTATGGTTGAATTGGTCGTGTTGAAATTTTCGGTTTGTTAATCCGACGTTGCATCGTGATTTTTCGGGCTCTTGGGCCGTTTTTGTAATTTTCATAAGTTTGGGGAATTTCGCTTCATTTGCTTCATTTGAGACTCTCTAGTGATCGGGATTATATTTTCTTTCAAAACTCAGCTTCGTTGTTTCGGATACCCCATGTGTATACTTTTGATTCTATCCTTGTGTTGCGTTTCGTCGTTGTATCGACTGTGCTGAGCTAAGTGTTTAGCAAAGATCTGAATCGCGCATGCATAACGACGTTATGCATGCTCCTTTACGACGTTATATAGGTATCATAACGTCGTTATACCCCATTGGTAACGTGACGTTATGGTTTATGAAAGTGTCCAGATTGTTCGTTACGACGTTAACCTGAGAGGGGTTACGACGTAACCTTCATAACGTCGTTAACAATAGGCGTTAACGTCGTAACTCGCCGTCAGTCTTTTAATTCCGACTTATTTCCGGTCGACTTATTTCACTCCTTTTTCTTTCTTTCTCGCGACGTGAGTTTCCTTTGGCGATTTCAATTGATTCATCCGGTGCAATCCGTAGGAACCTTCTAAAGATCGATTTTTGCGTCCCAAGCAAGGTTTATCATCATCATAATCATCCTCCATCCGTCCGAATCGAGGTATACATCGATGAACCCTAGTTTTTTTGGGGATTTCGGGATTTTTGGCATAATTCTTCCTTTTAATCCGTTTTGGCTTCGACGACTTGTTAGATTACGATTGTGTAGTCGTAAATCCCTTGTTTCAGATAGTTTAATGGATTTAACCTAGTAATTTCTTCATTGTTAGATTATAGCCATCGTGGACTTCGTATTTTCCAAAAAATCGTTCCAAGGGGTAGAATTAGGATTAATTCTTACCTTTCCGCATTATTGAGACTTGTGTATACCGTTATTGTGTTAGGAACGGATTTGGGAAGATTGTTCGACCGAAACCTATTCCTTCGCTGCTTCCTTCGCTTTCGCTTCTTTCAAGGCAAGTACATGTATTACATTTCGTTATGTATGTTGTGATTTTCAAATGAATGATGAATGGTGATTTTGAGTGCGTGAGTTGTGTTCCTTCCACCCGAGTGTCCGACGGGATGTCCGGGGTCGATACTAAGGGGTACGGCCGCGAAGTGGACTTGGGTGCGTGTGTGGTTGAACTTCCACCGAGTGTCCGACGGGATGTCCGGGGTCGATACTAAGGGGTACGGCCGCGAAGTGGTATCCCACCCGGAGTGTTCGACGGGATGTCCTGGGGTCGATACTAAGGGGTACGCCACGGATACGATTGTGATTTTGTGATATCGTGATGATTGAAATTGATGTGATTGCCAATGTAGTATTCGGAATATATATGTGGCAAATGACTTACGTTTGGGACGATTGTGTAAAACCGTATTTTGTATATAATGTTGTGTAATTGTGTACTTGCACTAGCTATTCGAATGCTAACCCCTTAAATGGGGAAATGCGTCTTATGCATTTCAGTACCGAGAGCTGAGGAGCAGGCACGGGACACGCACGTAAAGGATGGGCTGGCTTGATGATGTGGCTCGAGTCTGTAATTTTATGTTTTGTCATTGCATTTGTCGAGTACTGGAATTAAACTGTCTACTTTTAAACTTGGTTTAAGTCCCCTGCGTGGGCAACGGATTGGTATTTATTTTATGTTCATGTACTCCGTTAAAATTGTTTTGGCCGAGGCCACGTCCTTATTTACTTTTGAGTGCATTGTTTGGAATTACATTGTGGGTTATGTGTCATGTGTTAGCCTCGTAGACCTCACGAGGGTTCTACGGCGTGTAATGTCCCATTTGCGAATTGGGGTGTTACATTTATGGTATCAGAGCTTAGGTTTTGAATACCTAGGCTGTCGGTTAATTCTTGGGTCTGTTAGTTGCGTCATTAGAGTCAGTCGTTGAGCCTAATATCATCATGCTACCGTCTTTTCGTGCGACCCGTGGCTGTAAGTCTTCTCAAACTCTTTTATTCTGTACTCGTTTTCTTGCGTTGTTCGGAATTGCGGATTATGATTACCAACCTTGTAAATTGTGAATTTTTCTGATCTTGTTCTTGTCGTATTTTCTTCAGTATGTTGAGAGGTCGTGGTAGACCAGCTAGGGGACGCGGCCGAGGCCGTGGTCGGGGTGCTGATAATGAAGAGGGCTCACTTTCTCAGTCCTCTGCAGACTCAGCCTCTCACTCAGTGCCGTCGGGTAATAATGCCGACGCCGGAGCTACTGCCGTACTTCAGCAGCTAGTAGACCAGCTTGCTCAGATAGCTCAGGGTGGACGCTTAATCCGCCCCGACACCCAAGAGGAAGCTAGTAAGTGGCTTGATACGGTGTCTAAGATGCACCCTCCTCGTTTCTCGGATCTTCCGACTCCCTCGGTTGGGAGAATTGGCTCTTCAAGGTCCGGGGCCTTTGATGCCGTAGCTTTGTCCCGAAGACGGGAGGGTACATATTGCCCAGTACCTCCTGGATAAGGAAGCTGCGGAGTGGTGGGAGGCCGTTGCGCCCAGAGATCGTCGGGCCACGTGGGATGAGTTCAGGGCTGCTATGGAAGCGGAATATTGTCCACCGCCAGTTAAGGAGCGCAGAATTGTGGAGTTTTTCACCGCTACACCTCAGGATGTGCCGATTTCTCAGGCCATTATTTCCTACAATCAGCGGTTAGGTTTTGTGAGAGACCAGTGAGGACGGAGGCCGATAAAATCCGTTACTTCAATATGCGCATGAAACCGCATATCGGGCAGTATGGCACCGCGCATGTGGGCTACCATGAAGGAATCTCAGGATCGCGCTCTGGCGATCGACATGGCTGTCCCGGAATCGAGTCGGTTTGAAGCTAAGAAGCGAAGACCAGCGGGTTCTCGGCCGGTAAAGGTGGTCGAGCCGAGGTCTCGTTGTTCCTACGCACGGAAGAGACCGCTTCACCCTACCGGGGATCTCGTGGTAATCGTTCATCCAAATTGCTACTTCGGTGGTGGTTTGTTTTAACTGCAACCAATATGAGCATTTGATGAAGGATTGCCCTTTTCCTCCAGTTATTTGTTTTACTTGCGGGCAGACCGGGCATCGGGCAGCCCATTGTGAGAGGGCCACCAGGGCCGCTAGAGTCCCGACTACCACCGCCGATCGAAGGGAGCACAGCATTCCAGTTACTCATGTTCCGCAGGGTTCGGGCCGTGGTAGGGGTCGGGGTCAGCCGGATCACCGTACAGCGTCGAGTTCGGGTTCAGTTCACCCCCGGTTGTATCAGATGAGGCGTACAGAGGAGACAGACGTTCCAGTGGCGTCAGGTACCACTCAGATCCTTACTCATCCAGTTTCAGTACTTTTTGATTCGGGTGCTACCCATTCCTTTATTGCTTCGGATTGTGTGAGTCGTATTGGTTTTGACTGCTTGTTTGAGTGTAAGCCGTTTGTAGTGGGTACACCCAGTGGAGATCGTATGATTGGGGACCGGGAAGTTAGGGATTGCCCAGTGAGGATCGGGAGCCGGGATTGGCCCTCGAATCTCATTGTTATAGACCTTAAGGGTGAGGATTTGATCCTCGGGGACGATTGGTTAGATCGTCACGGTGCTATCATGAACTATCGGACTCGTACCATCTCGATAGTTGCCGAGGACGGCACCGAGCATACTCTAGTCGGTTGTAAGCCGGGTAGATCGGGGAGTGTGATTAGCGCCTTGAAGGCGATGAAACTTTTGAACCAGGGTTGTGTCGGCTACTGGTGTTTCGCTCTGCAGGCGGAAGATGGTGGGGTTGACATATTGTCGATTCCAGTTGTTAGCGAGTATCCCGATGTATTTCCGGATGACTTGCCGGGATTACCACCACATCGAGAGGTGGAGTTTCCTATTGACCTTGAGCCGAACGCGGCCCCTATTTCTCGAGCACCGTACCGTATGGCACCGTCGGAGATGCTAGAGTTGAAGAATCAGTTGGGAGAGTTGTTAGATAAAGGGTATATTCGACCGAGCGCATCGCCTTGGGGTGCGCCTGTACTCTTTGTCAAGAAGAAGGATGGATCGCTTCGTTTATGCATCGACTATCGAGAATTAAACAAGCTAACCATCAAAAATAAATACCCTTTGCCCAGGATAGACGATTTGTTTGATCAGCTTCAGGGGGCGACAGTCTTTTCGAAGATTGATTTGCGATCGGGCTACTACCAGTTGAGGATTCGGGACGTCAATATTCCGAAAGCTGCCTTTTGGACGAGATATGGCCATTACGAGTTTGGGGTTATGCCTTTCGGGCTAACCAATGCCCCAGCAGTGTTCATGCAGTTGATGAACAAAGTTTTTATTGAGTATCTGGACAAATTCGTAGTCGTTTTTATTGACGATATTCTCATCTATTCACGGAGTCGGGAGGAGCACGCCTTACATCTTCGGATTGTATTAGACACTTTGAGGGCTGAGCAGTTGTACGCGAAGTTCTCTAAGTGTGAGTTTTGGCTCGAGGAAGTTACGTTCCTCGGGCATGTGATTTCAGCAGAGGGAGTTCGGGTAGATCCGCAGAAGATAGAGCGGTGATGGCTTGGGAGCCGCCTAAGAATGTGAAGGAGGTGAGGAGTTTTTGGGTCTTGCCGGCTATTACCGTAGATTCGTTGAGGGATTTTCTAAGATCGCTAGACCACTCACTCGATTGCTCCGAAAACTTCGAAGTTCGAGTGGACTGCAGAGAGGCGGGGACGCTTTGACGAGTTAAAGAGACGTTTGACTACCGCACCCGTTTTAGCATTGCCTCGGGGAACGAGGATTTCGTAGTGTATAGTGATGCTTCGGGCCTTGGGCTTGGATGTGTTTTGATGCGAGAGACAGAGTGATTGCTTATGCGTCCCGCCAATTGAAACCTTATGAGGTAAATTATCCCACGCACGATTTGGAGTTAGTCTGCGGTCGTTTCGCCTTAAAGATATGGAGGCATTATCTCTATGGGTCGTCGTGTAAGATTTTACGGACCACAAGAGTCTCAAGTACATCTTCAGCCGAAAGAGTTGAATATGAGGCAACGTAGGTGGTTAGAGCTAATTAAAGATTACGACCTCGAGATACTTTACCATCCGGTAAGGCCAACGTAGTGGATGATGCGTTGAGCCGAAAACCGATGGCTTTACGGATGTTAGAGGTACTTACACCACGAGTAGGATCCAGAGATTTCATCCGCGAATATTGAGGTTTGGGTTCGAGAGTTCAGGCCGGCTTTGTGCGTTAGAGATCACTTCGTCCTGATCGATGATATTAAGGCGAAACAAGACGATGATCCGTGTTTGGTCCAGTTGAGGGAGGATGTGAGGAAGGGGAAAGCCCTGATTTGTGATTCAGATGATGGCGTTACGAGATTTCGCGCATTATGTGTACCGAATGTTATTGAGCCGAGACAAGATCTTGAGCGAAGCTCATACCACGCCTTACTCCATACATCCTGATGCGAGTAAAATGTACAAGGGCGTGAGGAGTAACTACCGGTGGAGTAATTTGAAGACAGACGTTAGCGAGTTCGTGTCGAGATGTTTGACTCGGCGAGTTAAGATCGAGCATCGGCGACCAGCAGGGTTTTGCGACCACTTCCCATCCCGGAGTGGAAATGGGAGGATATTTCTATGGATTTCATTACCGGTATGCCTAGGACTCGGATGGAATGAACATGATTTGGGTTATTGTCGATCGACCGACCAAATCAGCTCATTTCTGAGTATTAAGGACACTTGGGGTCCAGAGAGGTCGCCCGAGTGTTTATTGCGAGATCGTGAGATTACATGGGACTCCTAAGAGTATTGTTTCGGATCGTGATGGCGGTTTGTATCACATTTTTGGCGGTGTTCATCGAGCATTGGGGGCGAGTTGAGACTCGGTCGTCTTACCACCCTCGATCGACGGCGGTCGGAGCGGACGATCCAGACGTTGGAGGATATGTTGAGAGCACATGCCCTAGATTGGAAGGATGATTGGGAGTCGCATTTGCCGTTGATCGAGTTAACGTACAACAATAGATGGCACGCCTCGATCAAAGTGGCACCATTTGAGGCCTGGTATGGGAGGAGGTGCCGATCGCCGGTGTGTTGGGACGATGCGTCCGAGCTGATTGGTACCGAGCCCGATATGGTAGTTGAGACGAGGGAGAAGATTACTCGATTCGTGATAGATTGTTGACGGCCCAGTCGGCAAAGTCTTATGCCGACACGCGCCGGCCGTTGGAGTTTGAGGTGGGAGATCATGTTTTGCTTAAGGTGTCGCCGACACGGGGAGTTTACCGCTTCGGCCGGAAGGGTAAACTTAGTCCGAGATATATTGGGCCGTTTGAAATTTTAGAGAGAGTGGGAGAGCTTGCCTATCGGTTGGGTTTGCCGCCGTCCTTGAGTCACGTTCATAACGTATTTCATGTTTCCCAGCTTAGGAAGTACGTATCGGACCCTAGCCATATTCTTGATTTTGGAGAGATCGAATTGGGACCCGACATTACCTTTGAGGAGAGGCCGATTCAGATTTTAGAGCGTCGGGTGAAGCAACTTCGTCATAAAACCATCCCTCTGGTTAAAGTTCAATGGTCGAGACATGGATCCGAGGAAGCCACATGGGAGACAGAAGAGAGTATGCGGTCGAGATACCCCGAGTTGTTCGCGTTGTAAGTTTCGGGACGAAACTTATTTTTAGGGGGAGATAATGTAATATCCGTGTTTTCTATTTTTGGTAATTCCTATTTTTGGTGTATGTTCGTTTCGGACAAATCTCTTAGTCCTGTTTTGGAATTCTGAATCTATTTTTTGTTCTTGGAGTTTTTCCGTCTGGATGAGTTTCGAGGATGTTTTTGCATAATTTCATCTTAATTTATATCTTGTCGTATGTACGTTCGATTCTCGTAAAACTTGTTCGTTCCGTTGTTTCTTGATTTGTATAAGTTTGTATGGTTGAATTGGTCGTGTTGAAATTTTCGGTTTGTTAATCCGACGTTGCATCGTGATTTTTCGGGCTCTTGGGCCGTTTTTGTAATTTTCATAAGTTTGGGGAATTTCGCTTCATTTGCTTCATTTGAGACTCTCTAGTGATCGGGATTATATTTTCTTTCAAAACTCAGCTTCGTTGTTTGGATACCCCATGTGTATACTTTTGATTCTATCCTTGTGTTGCGTTTCGTCGTTGTATCGACTGTCTTGAGCTAAGTGTTTAGCGATCTTTGAATCACCGCATGCATAACGTCGTTATGCATGCTCCTTTACGTACGTTATATAGGTATCATAACGTACGTTATACCCCATTGGTAACGTACGTTATGGTTTCGCAGAAAGTGTCCAGATTGTTCGTTACGTACGTTAACCTGAGAGGGGTACGTACGTAACCTTCATAACGTACGTTAACAATAGGCGTTAACGTACGTAACTGCCGTCAGGTCTTTTAATTCCTGACTTATTTCCGGTCGACTTATTTCACTCCTTTTTCTTTCTTTCTCGCGACGTGAGTTTCCTTTGGGCGATTTCAAGCGATTCATCCGGTGCAATCCGTAGGAACCTTCTAAAGATCGATTTTTGCGTCCCAAGCAAGGTTTATCATCATCATAATCATCCTCCATCCGTCCGAATCGAGGTATACATCGATGAACCCTAGTTTTTTTTGGGGATTTCGGGATTTTTGGCATAATTCTTCCTTTTAATCCGTTTTGGCTTCGACGACTTGTTAGATTACGATTGTGTAGTCGTAAATCCCTTGTTTCCAGTATAGTTTAATGGATTTAACCTAGTAATTTCTTCATTGTTAGATTATAGCCATCGTGGACTTCGTATTTTCCAAAAAATCGTTCCAAGGGGTAGAATTAGGATTAATTCTTACCTTTCCGCATTATTGAGACTTGTGTATACCGTTATTGTGTTAGGAACGGATTTGGGAAGATTGTTCGGACCGAAACCTATTCCTTCGTCGTTTCCTTCGTTTCGTTTCTTTCAAGGCAAGTACATGTATTACATTTCGTTATGTATGTTGTGATTTTCGAAATGAATGATGAATGGTGATTTTTGAGTGCGTGAGTTGTGTTCCTTCCACCCGGAGTGTCCGACGGGATGTCTGGGGGTCGATACTAAGGGGTACGGCCGCGGAAGTGGACTTGGGTGCGTGTGTGGTTGAACTTCCACCCGGAGTGTCCGACGGGATGTCTGGGGGTCGATACTAAGGGGTACGGCCGCGGAAGTGGTATCCCACCCGGAGTGTTCGACGGGATGTCTGGGGGTCGATACTAAGGGGTACGGCCACGGGATACCGGTTGTGATTTTGTGATATCGTGATGATTGGAAATTGATGTGATTGCCAATGTAGTATTCCGGAATATATATGTGGCAAATGACTTACGTTTGGGATGATTGTGTAAAAGCGTATTTTGTATATAATGTTGTGTAATTGTGTACTTGCACTAGCTATTCGAATGCTAACCCCTTAAATGGGGAAATGCGTCTTATGCATTTAGTGCAGAGAGGCGAGGAGCAGCACGGGACACGCACGTAAAGGATGGTGGCTTGATGATGTGGCTCAGTCAGCAATTTTATGTTTTGTCATTGCATTTGTCGAGTACTGGAATTAAACTGTCTACTTTTAAACTTGGTTTAAGTCCCCTGCGTGGGCAACGGATTGGTATTTATTTTATGTTCATGTACTCCGTTAAAATTGTTTTGGCCGAGGCCACGGCCTTATTTACTTTTGAGTGCATTGTTTGGAATTACATTGTGGGTTATGTGTCATGTGTTAGCCTGGTAGACCTCACGAGGGTTCTACGGCGTGTAATGTCCCATTTGCGAATTGGGGTGTTACAGTATTCACGTGTAAGTGACCATATCGGTCTGTATCATTTTATTGTTTGACCCTGGCTGGCAAGCATTTGGTTGTTTATGGATGTTTAGCCTGGTAGATCCTTGTGGAAAGGGTCTACGGCGTGTAATATTCCCTTATGGTTTTGGGGGTGTTACAGTTGGTGCGTAGCTGCCGTCTCAGAAAAATTGGTGAAAAGAGCTACACGTTAGCAAATAACGGTGTGAAAGCTATCACCTTTTTACGAAAGAAAAATAATGAGATAGAAATTGTGTTAGTGAAAAGAGCTACACGTTAGCAAATAACGGTGTGAAAGCTATCACTAAAAGGGATGTAGTTTATGAGCAGATTTGAATTAATTAGCAGCTGAATTTCAATACACTCAATTTTGTGAAAATCACAATATTTGATGACGCCGATGAAATTCTTCTTCATATTGAGTCGAAAAATAAACGAGTGATCGAGAGCAACCATTAAAGGGAGTCGTGTGAAGTCACGAGTGGGAAAGAAATAATCAACCTTTTGGGTGGAAAACCTTGTATTTTGGAATTACAAAAATAAAAACCGTGTTTTAACTTCAAAATCGTTAGTTGATTTATTTTGAATCTTGATTCATTTTTATCTATTGTATAAAGTTGGTTATTGTGTATTAATGGCATTTTGATCTCTTTTTATCTTTATATATAATTATTTTTCTTAAATTTGTGTGTATTATTTTTTATTTTTTATTTTATGTCTTATTTTTATTTTGTGTGTGATTAATAAAGAGTCTTGCTCGGGACTAGCAAGAATTTAAGTGTGGGGTATTTGATTAGTGCATAATTGATCTAAAATTCATATACAAAATATTCATTTTTCCGGGCATAATTGTACTGATTTGTGATTAAAAATATATATTTTACAGATATGTCCAAACATGAGCTAAAAATGGTTATTTTACAGATTACTGACATGAAGCATCAAAAAGGACGTAAAACAAGATCAAATCCAACGACGGGAATTTTTCAAGGCAAAACGACGTACAACACGGCGCAAACAGGACCGTGTTATGTAGGCCGTTTCACATACGGCGCAACAAGGGCCGTGTCTTGGGCCGTTTCACACACGGCCGGCATTTAGCGCCGTGTCCTCGCGCGTATTCAGGAAGAGACCGAGTCACCACAAAACGGCGGACAACACGGGGCAAACTGGGCCGTTTTTCATCGCCGTTTTTCAGCAGATGCCATGCAAAATTAGTCCACTTTTGACCAACTTGTGAACTCAACCACAAGATATTTTTTTGGTCAAAAATCTGAAAATTCAAAGACATGGGTGAAGTGTGAACAAAGAATTAAAAAAATGATATTACAATAGATATTTTGAATTAAATAATCAATTGTATTCTTGAAAATCACCTATAAAAGGACATCTTCATCCATTGCAAAATCACCAATTTATCAATTACCAATACCAATTACCAATTCTAAATACCCATCTTCTAGCTAAGAAATACTCCTTTCTTTTAGCAATATATTTTCCTTAGAACTTTCAATTTTAGTTTGTATTTTATTTTTGGTTTGAAGTTTTTCTTTCATTTAGTTTGTAATTGAAAAGTGCTTGATCAATAAGCACTTAGTATTTTACTTTCAATTTTTGTAAGCTTGTAACCTTTAAACAAGTTTGAAGTTATATTTTGAAGTTTGTTTCTTGCACTTTGATTCATCATATTCAAGTAAGTTTTATCTATTGTCATTAAGTTCTAGTAATTAAAAGTTTCTATATATATATATATATATATATATATATATTATATATATCAATTATTTCTATTATAATTTTAGTTTGTATAAACCAATGAGTAGCTAATCTTTCTTCCTAGGGGAAGGGGGATTTCTATTAGGTTATATATTGAGTATTTGATTGATTTAAACTATTTTTAGGACTAATTGGTTTAAATAGAGATTGATCATATCCTATTTTTACTAATGAAACCTTCTTGATTGATTGTTGAGTGAATTGGAAACATATCTTTTCAATCTATCAAATGTTAATCTTGTTATCAACATCTTAAGATTGTGAAAGTAGTTAAGACATCTTTGATTACGAAAGTACGGAGGTGAAAAGTTGATTACTCGATGAACGATCGTTTATCCTAAAAATAGTCAAGTTAGAGAAATGAAAGGACTAATTGGTTTAAATAGAGATTGATCATATCCTATTTCTACTAGTGAAACCTCCTTGATTGATTGTTAAGTGTATTGGAAACACATCTTTTCAATCTATCAAGTGTTAATCTTGTTATCAACATCTTAAAAAAGTGACAGCGATTAAGACATATTTGATTACGAAAGTACGGAGGTGAAAAGTTGATTACTCGATAAACATTCGTTTTTTCTTTTATATCCGTATAAATCAATTCCTATACTCAATTAAAAACCTAATTTAATGAACCCGTAATCCCCTAGATTTTATAAATTCCAACTCATTTTAATTCTATTCATTTTCACTAGTTAAAAATAGTCTAGAATAAAAATAGTCTTAATATAAATAGTCTAGTATAAAAATAGTCTTATATAAAATAGTCTTATATAAAATAGTTTAGTTTAAATATAGTAAAATTTAATTTAGTTAATTTTTAAAAACCCAAAAATATATTTTAGAATATTTTAGTATTTATTTCTCGCAATTTGTAACAAAATATTATACGAAGCCCTGTTGGACAATCCTCGAGAGAAAAGACCTTGGTAGAACTTACCACAAACTACTTCTACCTCGTATATATTTGCGAGCGACTCAAGAACTCCGATGGCAGCATAAGGCGACTCTTCGGACTTTCTTGATGCGCATCTTAAAAATTGTGTTATACTTCCGGGTATACTTTTGTTGTTGTTGTTGTTGTTGTTGTTTTCCTTGTATATTTTTTCATGCAGATCCAAAAAGGCATAGCTCAAGCATCAATTTTCATAACAGGGAGTATTTTTTTTTTCTCTTACTTTTTATTATTATTATTTTTTTTTTAAAAAAACTGAGGACAGTTTCTTTTTCAAGTTTGGGGGTGGTATGTTTTAATTATTGTGGTGTGATTTGATTATTTTTGTTATCTGGCTTTGATTTTTTTTTTTTATGTATATTTTATATATATATATATATATATTTTGTTTATTTGTGAGATTTCTAGATCTGGCCATAACACCAATAATTTAGCTATATACAAGCTTCTAAAATTGTTTTAACCGGTAAAAAATTGTATATTCCAAAATTTTTTGAGCCTTAATCTCTCTTTCCAAGCCTTGTAGTTATCATATAAAATCGAGTCATTCGTTACCTTGAGAAAAGAAGAATCAGTCGGTTGATGAAAAATAGAACTGAAATTTACTTAATTTGTGGAGTTTTTGATTTTTCATGCTTAACTAATAAATGATTTTCTGCAAAAATTCTATTCCCTAAAAAAAAGGAGTCATTGGTGAAAAGAGCTACACGTTAGCAAATAACGGTGTGAAAGCTATCACCTTTTAAAAAAAATGACAAAAAGGAGAAGTGTTGAGCAGCAACAGCTGCCTAATTTTGGGGGTCTTAAAATATTGCGAAAAATAAAGGACTAACCATTGTTGGTGCGTAGCTGCCGTCTCACAGAAAAATTGGTGAAAAGAGCTACAGTTAGCAAATAACGGTGTGAAAGCTATCACCTTTTAAAAAAAGAGATAGAAATTATGTTGGTGAAAAGAGCTACACGTTAGCAAATAACGGTGTGAAAGCTATCACTAAAAGGGATGTAGTTTATGAGCAAGATCTGAATTAATTAGCGGCTGAATTTCAATACACTCAATTTCGTGAAAAATCACAATATTTGATGACGCCGATGAAATTCTTCTTCATATTGAGTCGAAAAATAAACGAGTGATCGAGAGCAACCATTAAAGGGAGTCGTGTGAAGTCACGAGTGGGAAAGAAATAATCAACCTCTTGGGGGAAAAACCTTGCATTTTGGAATTACAAAAATAAAAACCGTGTTTTAACTTCAAAATCGTTAGTAGATTTATTTTGAATCTTGATTCATTTCTATCTACTGTATAAAGTTGGTTATTGTGTATTAATGGCATTTTGATCTCTTTTTATCTTTATATATAATTATTTTCTTAAATTTGTGTGTATTATTTTTTATTTTTTATTTTATGTCTTATTTTAATTTTTATTTTGTGTGTGATTAATAAAGAGTCTTGCTCGGGACTAGCAAGAATTTAAGTTGGGGTATTTGATTAGTGCATAATTGATCTAAAATTCATATACAAAATATTCATTTTTCCGGGCATAATTGTACTGATTTGTGATTAAAAATATATATTTTACAGATATGTCCAAACATGAGCTAAAAATGGTTATTTTACTGATTGCGACATGAAGCATCAAAAGGAAGGAAAACAAGATCAAATCCAACGACGGGAATTTTTCAAGGCAAAACGACCTACAACACGGCGCAAACAGGACCGTGTAATGTAGGCCGTTTCACATACGGCGCAACAAGGGCCGTGTCTTGGGCCGTTTCACACACGGCCGGCATTTAGCGCCGTGTCCTCGCGCGTATTCCGGAAGAGACCGAGTCACCACAAAACGGCGCACAACACAGGGCAAACTGGGCCGTTTTTCATCGCCGTTTTTCAGCAGATGCCATGCAAAAATAGTCCACTTTTGACCAACTTGTGAACTCAACCACAAGATATTTTTTTGGTCAAAAATCTGAAAATTCAAAGATATGGGTGAAGTGTGAACAAAGAATTAAAAAAATGATATTACAATAGATATTTTGAATTAAATAATCAATTGTATTCTTGAAAATCACCTATAAAAGGACATGTTCATCCATTGCAAAATACCAATACCAATTACCAATACCAATTACCAATACCAATTACCAATTCTAAATACCCATCTTCTTGCTAAGAAATACTCCTTTCTTTTAGCAATATATTTTCCTTAGAACTTTCAATTTTAGTTTGTATTTTATTTTTGGTTTGAAGTTTTTCTTTCATTTAGTTTGTAATTGAAAAGTGCTTGATCAATAAGCACTTAGTATTTTACTTTCAATTTTTGTAAGCTTGTAACCTTTAAACAAGTTTGAAGTTATATTTTGAAGTTTGTTTCTTGCACTTTGATTCATCATATTCAAGTAAGTTTTATCTATTGTCATTAAGTTCTAGTAATTAAAAGTTTCTATATATATATATATTATATATCAATTATTTCTATTATAATTTTAGTTTTCATAAACCAATGAGTAGCTAATCTTTCTTCCTAGGGGAAGGGGGATTTCTATTAGGTTATATATTGAGTATTTGATTGATTTAAACTATTTTTAGTACTAATTGGTTTAAATAGAGATTGATCATATCCTATTTTTACTAATGAAACCTTCTTGATTGATTGTTGAGTGAATTGGAAACATATCTTTTCAATCTATCAAATGTTAATCTTGTTATCAACATCTTAAGATTGCGAAAGTGGTTAAGACATCTTTGATTACGAAAGGAGGTGAAAAGTTGATTACTCGATGAACGATCGTTTATCCTAAAAATAGTCAAGTTAGAGAAATGAAAGGACTAATTGGTTTAAATAGAGATTGATCATATCCTATTTCTACTAGTGAAACCTCCTTGATTGATTGCTAAGTGTATTGGAAACACATCTTTTCAATCTATCAAGTGTTATTCTTGTTATCAACATCTTAAAAAAGTGACAGCGATTAAGACATCTTTGATTACGAAAGTACGGAGGTGAAAAGTTGATTACTCGATAAACATTCATTTTTTCTTTTATATCCGTATAAATCAATTCCTATACTCAATTAAAAACCTAATTTAATGAACCCGTAATCCCCTAGATTTTATAAATTCCAACTCATTTTAATTCTATTCATTTTCACTAGTTAAAAATAGTCTAGTATAAAAATAGTCTAGTATATAAATAGTCTAGTATAAAAATAGTCTTATATAAAATAGTTTAGTTTAAAATATAGTGCAATTTAATTTAGTTAATTTTTAAAAACCCAAAAATATATTTTAGAATATTTTAGTATTTATATCTCGCAATTTGTAACAAAATATTATACGAAGCCCTGTTGGACAATCCTCGAGAGAAAAGACCTTGGTAGAACTTACCACAAACTACTTCTGCCTCGTATATATTTGCGAGCGACTCAAGAACTCCTATTTTTAGGATAAGTTTTTGGCCGATCAAATTTTGGCGCCGTTGCCGGGGATTGTTTTAGGCCAAATATAATTTTTCTGTCCGGTCAAGTGGCGGATAACGGTACTCCGTGACTATCAAAGTCGGATTTTTCAGTTTCCCACAAACAACTGATATTTGTAGATATTTTATCGTTTTTCATTTTAATTTTTTCGTCATGGAAGAAACATTGTATAATATTGAAAAAAGATTTCCCTTTCTAAGCAAAAATGCAATTTTAAAGATTTACAAGACAAGGCTTGAAAGGATGAGGTTGCTTATGAATAAAAGCATACCTTTTGACATAAGATTCATTATCGAAGCCAAAGTAAGAATAGAAGGTGAATTCACGAAACACCGACTAGATTTTTACTGTGGCTTGGAAAAAGTTCATATGCAAAGAAACGACGAGCAAAGATGCTAGCCGTTTGCTATAAATGTGCTAGATGGAACTGTAATTTAAAATGTCGATCTTTAGGAATTCCATCTACAAACAGAGAAGATAAAATTCAGTTCATTAATGATGGTATGAATAAAGAGAATTTAGATAATATCGAAATTTCTCTTGACACGCATCCTAGTGGACTTGTATATTACGGAATTCAATGTTTGTGGAATAAATTTAAACCAGAATATGAACAACGTCTTGGGAATCTGACGTTAAAAGACCATGTTTGCCAATTTGTAAGAAAATTGGATGGGAAGCTTCTCCCCGACTCATAGAAGGCGTTTAAGCCGTTTCTGAACGTAAAATCAGAGGAAGATGTGAGCCACAATCACAACTACTGTACATACACGTGAGTATCTTTTATTTTTGTCGTATGGTGAGATTTTCTGAATAAAAAATGTGATACGCGATAAATGCATTCATTATTCTATTGAGTAGTTGAAGCGCAATCAACGCAATCACAAACTTGCTAAACAATTTTTACCTTTTTTTTCTTTTATAAATAAACATTGTGCTTGTTTCTTTTATTCATCCCTCAAACTTGCATTTTTCTCTGTTTCTCTCTCAATAAATTTCTTTTCAAAAATGGAGTCATCATCTTCCACAAAAAAATTTAGCACAGTCTGCATTTTTGGTGGAGCTAGTTATGGAAAAGATGCATGCTTTACTGAAGCAGCACACAACTTGGGTCGTACTTTAGGAGAAAAATGCATTCATGTAGTTTACGGAGGAGGAAGTCTAGGATTAATGGGACGAGCTGCTGCTTCTGCCTATATGGAAGGAGTAAGAGTGTTGGGAGTAATTCCAAAACCTCTGGCTGAAAGTAAAATAACTGGGGCAATTATTGGAGATGAGTTTAGATCTGTAAATATGCAAGATCGCATAACTCACATGATAAATAATTCTGGCGCCTTTATCACCCTTCCCGGTGGTTTTGGCACCCTTGAGGAACTTTTTCATGTGGTTACCAGAGCCCAGCTAAATGTTCATAAAAAACCAATAGGTCTGCTTAATGTCAATGGTTTCTTTGATGGTTTGTTATCTTTCATTGACTACTCTGCTGAAAAAGGTTTTATTTCCGAGCGTGCTAAACGAATCATAGTCGTTGCAACCACACCAGAAGAACTAATCAAAAAACTCAATGAATTTGTTCCTCAAAAAACACGGAATACACGATTCCATATCTTTTAAACAACAAGGATATCATCAAAGCCTCCAACGTTCAAAATAATCAAATCATAATCAATTCCCAAAACACAACGTTCACAAAACACACACGCGTTTTGAAAGAGAGCCTTTAACGAGGCCAAACCGAAATCTTTTGAAAATTCATTTCAAATAACCAAACAAACACATCAAGACGACCACCGATCATCATATCCATAAAACGAGAAAATTATGGGCAAGGTACTTGCCTCGAATAACCACAACGCGGAGAATCGGCCGAAGTAGGTTGGCACGAACCGACTACGAACTCGCCGACTCCACCGAACGATAATCCACAACAATGAACTACGAACGAAAACAATAACAACGAAAATGAATTTCAAAGTACGACCCAAAGCCGCTGAATTCAAAGAACAAATGACGAAAGTTCAAGGATTTTCCCCAAAACGGCCAAGGACACGAATCGTCCCGTCAAAACCCGAAAACGGAATTCCAAGTTGAAATATGGATATACAATCCATAGAATATGTTTAACAACATCATTTAAACATAATCGATCCATCGAAAACGGATGAAAAATGAGATCGAGGACAAATCACCCAAAAAGTCAATTTGAAGGAAATCGAGAAATATACTTCGATTCGACGAAGAACAATGGATTAAATGATGTTAAACACAAGAATACTACCAAGATTAATCATACCCATCATGAATTAATCAACAACACGGAACGAATCGGACAAAAATGCAAAAATCCCCAAATTCACGAAATTAGGGTTCTAAGGAAGATTACCTTGATTCGCTGGATCAAAGGATAATAACGGATGATTGATTGATGTTATGAACTGAAGAACTTCATGGATTTGTTGTTAAACAATATGGCTTCGTCACCCATGAATCGCCATCCGCGGATGGAGAAGGAAGGAAGTGAAAAACGAAATGAAATGTGACTCGGCCACATTTATCTTGGCGGACTAGCGCGCTAGTGCCGAGCTAGCGTCTTCTCGGCCAGCCGCGACCCAATGTATACGGACTAGACTTTCGGCGAGTAGCGTGCGCGACCTTAGCCATAGCGTGCGCTACTGCCCGTCGTAGCTGCGGCGTCAAGCGATGGCGTGCGCTACCCGCCGAGCATGACCGATTCGAACCCCGGAGACTCCACTGTCCGGACCGCTTCAGCGTCGTTAGGCCATCCGGTAGCGTCGCTACACTGCCGGTTAAGCGCGGCCTTCCGGCCGTGGCGTCGCTACGGTTCTGCCGCACCGTCGGCCGGTGCCGCCAATCGTCCGCGATCCGCAACCGTCCGTCCAGTCCCGCAACCGCTAGGGCTCGACGACCCGATTACCGAAAACGCACGGAACGAACACGACGAAAAGTTCGCAGACAACATCAACGACCCGAAATGAAAACATAATACCATATTCAATCATACGCGACCAAGAAACGGGTCGAGACAACAATTACAGATACGGATACCCGTAACTTTTAAGAAATTACAAAATAGCCCAAAACGCCCGGAAATCACGATACATGATCGAATAACCAAAACGAAGTTCACAACATGTCTAACAAAGTTAAACGGACTTACGGGAAACTCGAAACAGCAGTTTCGAACGAGATTCGCAAGAATCGAACTCAAGTGCGGAAAAGTCGCTAAAAAGCACGGAACTCAACAAAACGACATCGAAACGAACTCGGATGACAAAGTGCAGAATTAATCATTCTCAGAATGACGAAACGGTCATGGGCGAGTCATCAAAACAGACTCCGACCGAAAAAAAAGAAATTTACTGAAAATCGAAAATTGCGGATATTACATTACGGGTTCATTAAATTAGGTTTTTAATTGAGTATAGGAATTGATTTATACGGATATAAAAGTAGTTTTTATTTTGATCGGCCAAAAACTTATCCTAAAAATAGGAGTTCTTGAGTCGCTCGCAAATATATACGAGGTAGAAGTAGTTTGTGGTAAGTTCTACCAAGGTCTTTTCTCTCGAGGATTGTCCAACAGGGCTTCGTATAATATTTTGTTACAATTTGCGAGAAATAAATACTAAAATATTCTAAAATATATTTTTGGGTTTTTAAAAATTAACTAAATTAAATTGCACTATATTTTAAACTAAACTATTTTATATAAGACTATTTTATATAAGACTATTTTTATACTAGACTATTTATATTAAGACTATTTTTATACTAGACTATTTTTAACTAGTGAAAATGAATAGAATTAAAATGAGTTGGAATTTATAAAATCTAGGGGATTACGGGTTCATTAAATTAGGTTTTTAATTGAGTATAGGAATTGATTTATACGGATATAAAAGAAAAAACGAATGTTTATCGAGTAATCAACTTTTCACCTCCGTACTTTCGTAATCAAAGATGTCTTAATCATTGTCACTTTTTTAAGATGTTGATAACAAGATTAACACTTGATAGATTGAAAAGATGTGTTTCCAATACACTTAACAATCAATCAAGGAGGTTTCACTAGTAGAAATAGGATATGATCAATCTCTATTTAAACCAATTAGTCCTTTCATTTCTCTAACTTGACTATTTTTAGGATAAGCGATCGTTCATCGAGTAATCAACTTTTCACCTCCGTACTTTCGTAATCAAAGATGTCTTAACCACTTTCGCAATCTTAAGATGTTGATAACAAGATTAACATTTGATAGATTGAAAAGATATGTTTCCAATTCACTCAACAATCAATCAAGAAGGTTTCATTAGTAAAAATAGGATATGATCAATCTCTATTTAAACCAATTAGTCCTAAAAATAGTTTAAATCAATCAAATACTCAATATATAACCTAATAGAAATCCC
The DNA here is from genome assembly GCA_033398695.1 of Orobanche coerulescens. Taxonomy (NCBI): domain Eukaryota; kingdom Viridiplantae; phylum Streptophyta; class Magnoliopsida; order Lamiales; family Orobanchaceae; genus Orobanche; species Orobanche coerulescens. The sequence goes on along the minus strand of JAWKAU010000172.1, from coordinate 214,131 downwards.
CTTCCCTAGGAAGAAAGATTAGCTACTCATTGGTTTATACAAACTAAAATTATAATAGAAATAATTGATATATATAATATATATATAGAAACTTTTAATTACTAGAACTTAATGACAATAGATAAAACTTACTTGAATATGATGAATCAAAGTGCAAGAAAAAAACTTCAAAATATAACTTCAAACTTGTTTAAAGGTTACAAGCTTACAAAAATTGAAAGTAAAATACTAAGTGCTTATTGATCAAGCACTTTTCAATTACAAACTAAATGAAAGAAAAACTTCAAACCAAAAATAAAATACAAACTAAAATTGAAAGTTCTAAGGAAAATATATTGCTAAAAGAAAGGAGTATTTCTTAGCAAGAAGATGGGTATTTAGAATTGGTAATTGGTATTGGTAATTGATAAATTGGTGATTTTGCAATGGATGAAGATGTCCTTTTATAGGTGATTTTCAACAATACAATTGATTATTTAATTCAAAATATCTATTGTAATATCATTTTTTTAATTCTTTGTTCACACTTCACCCATGTCTTTGAATTTTCAGATTTTTGACCAAAAAAATATCTTGTGGTTGAGTTCACAAGTTGGTCAAAAGTGGACTAATTTTGCATGGCATCTGCTGAAAAACGGCGATGAAAAACGGCCCAGTTTGCCCCGTGTTGTGCGCCGTTTTGTGGTGACTCGGTCTCTTCCGGAATACGCGCGAGGACACGGCGCTAAATGCCGGCCGTGTGTGAAACGGCCCAAGACACGGCCCTTGTTGCGCCGTATGTGAAACGGCCTACATAACACGGTCCTGTTTGCGCCGTGTTGTAGGTCGTTTTGCCTTGAAAAATTCCCGTCGTTGGATTTGATCTTGTTTTCCGTCCTTTTGATGCTTCATGTCGATGTCAGTAAAATAACCATTTTTAGCTCATGTTTGGACATATCTGTAAAATATATATTTTTAATCACAAATCAGTACAATTATGCCCGGAAAAATGAATATTTTGTATATGAATTTTAGATCAATTATGCACTAATCAAAGATTCAAGACGAAGACTTGTAATTAGATTACAGAGTTTTTGTTTTCTAGGAACGGTCCATGAACCACATGTTGGTAGCAACTAGGTTGTGAATGGTTGTTTCATATTGTATGAATGCCACAAACGCGCTTAAATGATTAATGTGCAAAGTGTAACGCTAATCGCGAAAATTCTCCCACGATAAATTATTAAGTTTATAAGGTTTCAAGGTTTTCCTTCCCTCCATCGAGTTTTTGGGAAATTGAAATCCAAACCGGATGTGCTATGCTTCCGAGTTATCGGGGTAGTCGTTCGGGGAGGATGGATAAATTACCGGGAGCGCATTGGATGCCTTCGGTTGGAGCAAATTTTATCCCTAAAAACCTGATAGGTTGCTGGATAAGATTCAATTGTGAAACTGATTTGCGTCGATGGTATAAACTTAACTTGTCCACGAACTATAGAAACCGTATAGGTTGAGGGGAATGAACAAGGGGAAAAAGAAGATCGAATCATCCATTAGATGGGTTGGTGTTGGATATCACTTTATGAAAATTAATAGACTAGAAACCTGTTCGGTTGCCCTCTATTAAGATTTATAAAGAACTCGATCACCACTATGAAGTAGAGCGACGATACTTCCGGATTTCACATGGGAGTGTGTTATTCCGATAAAATAGTGGGAGCTGGGTAACAAGAATAGAAAAGACCTTCATTCTATACTCAGAACATAATTGAATGAGTCACTAATTAATCTGTTATACTTAATGCAGACAAATCTCAAATATGACAATGAATCCACTCGCAATTCTACTCGAATAGAACACCTTAATGGGACCTAACTTTGTGGATTGGCTCCACAATCTGATGATTGTCCTCAGTATAGAGGCACTGGGATACGTCTTGGAGACGGACATTCCGGCGCCTCCCGTGCGGACCCGAGCCAATCAGGAAGAGATTGAAAACCACGAAAAGTGGGTTAAGGATGACGTGAAAGTCCGTGCTTATATGATGGCTTCCATGTCTAATGAGCTTCAGAGAGCTCACGAGAAAATGACTTTTGCTAGGCAGATTATATCTCACTTAACCGAACTTTATGGTGAGCACAACAGAACTGCTAGATATGAGATATCCAAGCAACTGTTCGGTGCAAGGATGAAGGAAGGTGAGAAGGTTGGGGAATACGTCCTAAAAATGATATCCATGATCGAGAGATTGGAGGCTCTTGATTTTAAAATGGATACTTCTCTCCAAACTGACCTTATCCTACAGTCTCTGCCTGATTCCTTCTCACAGTTTGTTATGATCTTCAACTGCAATGAGATTGCATGTAATTTAGCTGGGCTAATGAACAAACTTGTGACCGCTCAGTCTCAGATGAAGACTCCACGGATGAAGGAGTATGCTCTTGTGATTTCTTCTGGACCTCGTAGGTCTAAGAACAAGAAGAAAAAGACCAAGAAGCAAACTAGACCACAAGTTAAGGACCTTAAGGGTAAGGGCAAGGCCCCGATGGTTCCGAAGAACAAGAAGAAGAAGGATGCTTGTCTCAAGTGCGGTGAGTTGGGCCACTGGGCTAGAGACTGTCCGATTCTTCATGGCACTTCAGGTACAGAACTTTTAATTTTGGAAACAAATTGTTCTGCTACTGTATTTTCTACTTCTGAATCTTGGATTCTGGTGCTAGTTCTCATATTTGTACCGTGAATCAGGATTTGGAACAAAGTAGGAAGCTTGGAGCTGGAGAAGTTATGATCACAGTCAGAAGCGAGCATAGTGTCGAGGCGACCGACATAGGATCACTTCTTTTGGGTTTAGAATCCGGCTTTGTTTTGACTTTAGAAGATGTACTTGTTTTGCCCAAGGGGCACAAAAATATTGTATCCATTCCGGTCATGGACCGAAAAGGCTTTTCATTTTTCATTGGTGATGGTTCCTGCAAAATTTATTTTAGAAATAAACTATTGGATACTGCTACATTGTTGAATGGATTGTATCATCTAAATCTCAGCAACAAAGTAGTTGTGAATACTATGACTAGAAAATGTGGTAGGGATAAAACCAATCAAGTTTTGAAATGGCATCTTAGACTTGGTCATGTTGGTCAGATCGAGGTTTACAAGATGGAAAAAAATGGATTTATGGGTCCATTGGGATCAGATCCCTTTCCTACTTGTGAATCTTGCCTTAAAGGCAAAATGACTAAGTCCCCATTCACAGGGACATTTGAAAGAGCTGCTGATAAACTGGGATTAATCCATACCGACGTATGTGGTGCTTTGGAAGCAGCACGTGACGGATATCAATATTTCATTACGTTTACAGATGATCATACTAGGTATGGTTATGTATACTTAATGAAACATAAATCCGAGGCCTTTGAGAAATTCTAGGAATTCAAGGCCCTAGTCGAGAAATAAACTGGTAATCATATCAAAGCACTTCGGTCGGACCGAGGTGGCAAGTATATGAGTATGGAGTTTGACGAGTTCCTTAAGGAACATGGAATAGTTTCACAACTAACACCTCCAGGTACTCCTCAGTTAAATGGTGTGTCAGAAAGAAGGAACCGGACCTTGTTGAACATGGTCCGTTCCATGCTGGGCTATACTGACTTGCCGATTTACCTGTGGGGGTATGCACTCCTGACTACCGCGTATATCTTGAACAGATGTCCTTCCAAATCCATTCCTAAAACTCCATATGAGATGTGGGAAGGAAGGAAACTAAGTCTTAATCATATTAGGATTTGGGGATGTCCCGCTTATGTCAAGAAGACTAAGGTGGAAAAGTTGGAAGCTAGGTCTGCGAAGGGACGTTTCATTGGATTCCCATCTGGGATGATGGGATATCTATTCTACATGCCCGAAGATCGAAGGATCGTTGTTGCTTTACAAGCACACTTCCTGGAAGATGAGTTCATTCAGGAAGGCGGAGCAGGTAGAAGTATTTCTTTAGAAGAATACAATGAAACTCCTTGAGAGACACCTGTGCAATAAACTGTAACCAAACTTTCCGAAACACAAGTACAACCACCTCGTAGGTCTAGTAGGGTATCTCATTTACCTGAGAGGTATGGGCTTGTGCACTTGGAGGAGCTGGGTCTCCATGAGGTTCCAAGTGATAGCCAAGAGACCGACCCAACAACCTATGACCAAGCGATGGTGGATGTAGACTCCGCGAAATGGCGTGAAGCTATGGAAGCTGAGATAGACTCGATGCATGTCAATCAGGTCTGGACTCTAGTAGACCGCCCCAAGGGAATAGTGCCTATTGGGAACTAGTGGATCTACAAGAGAAAGACTGATGGTGATGGCAAGTTTGACGCCTATAAGGCTAGGCTTGTGGCAAAGGGTTATACCCAGAAGGAAGGGATCGATTACCACGATACCTTCTCGCCCGTAGCCATGATCAAGTCTATTTGCATGATGCTTGCTATAGCTGCCTACCACGATTATGAGATATGGCAAATGGACGTAAAGACGGCTTTCCTTAATGGATTCCTGGAGGAGGAAATCTATATGGAGCAGCCTAAAGGTTTTGTGTCCGAAGTCGATATTCAGAAAGTCTGCAAGCTTCAGCGTTCCATTTATGGACTGAAGCAAGCGTCGCGTAGTTGGAACCTTCGTTTTGACGAGGCGGTCAAAGAGTTTGACTTCGTGCAAAATGAAGAGGAACTTTGTGTATACAAGAGGGTTAGTGGGATCAAGATCGCATTCTTAGTACTATATGTGGATGATATTCTACTAATAAGAAATGATGTGGGAATGCTCAGTTCTGTAAAAGCTTGGCCTTCGAGTAATTTCTCCATGAAAGACTTGGGAGAAGCAACCTATATTCTTGAAATTCGACTCTACCGGGATAGAGCGAAGAGAACAATAGGCCTTTCCTAAGCCCTCTATATAGATAAGATCTTAAAGCGATTTAACATGGATGATTCTAAAAGAGGGTTCCTACCGATGCGACATGGAATAAAACTCACCTTGAAGATGTGTCCTCAAAGTGAGGAACAACGAAAGGAAATGAGTAATATACCATATGCTTCGGTCGTGGGTAGCCTTATGTATGCTATGTTGTGTACAAGACGTGACATCGCGCATGTTGTAAGTGTGGTGAGTAGGTTTCAGGCAAACCCAGGTAGGGAACATTGGACTGCCGTAAAGAACATTATCAAGTACTTAAGAAGGACTAGAGATATGGTTCTGATGTATGGCGGTGGAGAATTGGAGATGGTGGGATTCACTGATTCGGACTTCCAAGGACTGAAGGACGACTTGATGTCCACTTCTGGATACATATTTACTCTTAATGGAGGAGCAGTATCTTGGCGTAGTGCCAAGCAAAGCGCGACTGCTGATTCCACCTGTCAGGCTGAGTATCAAGCAGCCTCGGAGGCTTCCAAGGAAGGGTTCTGGATTAAGAAGTTTCTGGGAGAACTTCAAGTGATACCATGTGCTGAGCTGCCTGTTCCGATGTACTGCGACAACGACGGAGATGTAGCGCAGGCCAAGGAGCCGAGGTTTCACAACAGCACCAAACATATTGAGAGGAAGTATCATCTCGTAAGAGAATTTGTTCGCAAGGGATACATTGTGCTGCACAGAGTAGACTCGGTCGACAACGTCGCCGATCCACTGACCAAGCCACTTTCTCAGAGTAGCTTAGAGCGTCATCTGGAGAACATGGGTATTAGATACCATAGTATGTGGCATTGAGTGCAAGTGGGAGATTGTTAGGAGTATGCCCTCGAATGCCACTCAGCGGATGTTGAGTGAGGGCATTGCACTTGTAATTATGTAAATCAATTATATAAGGCAATGGATGTTTCTTTATTTACTGGTAGTTACTGGCATTCCTAAGTTGTAAATATACATGTAGAAACTAGTCCGTGTATTTGAGAGCAAAACGTTCCACTCCTTATTGGATAAGGGGGTCGGCACTGGAAAGGTTTATAGCTCAAATACTTAATCGTTCGCAAGTCGATGAAACTTGACTGGGCGTTAAGTTTATGTGAAGACTTGTATGACGTGTTCTTCGACAAAGAGAGTGCCTGTCGAACACTAATGGTTAGTGGGAGCACACGTTATAGGTATGCTAATTAGATTAGTATACTCAAACCGACTCACCCTCGATTCGTCACACAGATTTCACTTTGGGACAGTCAATGGTGGAATCGAAAGGTTGTGATAGGTATTCGTGAACCTTCGACTTGAGGATTTAGTAGGGATGTGCTTGTGACGTCAAGATTTTCATTAGAGTAGTTCGACCCTGTAAACCGGAAGGCAGGGGTCAACCTCGACATGCATCTTGACGGGCAAGTAGCGAGTCTCATGAATACCAAGATAGAATTCTTTCTCCTGTTAGTGAACGGGTTATATGTCCTATGCGGTTATTGGCAGATGAGATCATAAGTCTTTGGCCAAAGCATTGGAGCTAGCTGTATTAGATACATGAGAGCTCGATGATCTCGATTTGCATTAACGCATGCATAGCGTCAAGTACAGATGGGGTTTGACTGACCGTGACCCCATAACTTGATCGGGACATTTGAAAGAAGGGTTTATATGTATACTGGTATTCACGACAGAATGGTTCTTGAATGATCCCAATCATTCGTTCTCAGTCGGGGTACAGTGTAGGCCACCAGGCTGGATAGGTGGTGCTAGTACTCTTTGGTTCCTCCAATTACTGACTGAGACGGACCTACCGAGTCGCGCATTAGGATTGACGACGGAATGAATCGAGCTTTATCTCTCATTATGAATATTAGATATTAGATATCTAATTTGAGACATTGGATGTCTAAATCGATTTATTGGATAAATTGATTTACGGCCTAATGGATTAAATAAATTACAGGGTGATTAATTTAATTCATGAATATCATTATTTCTTGAAGAAATTAATTATGTTATTTTGTATTTGATATGTTTAATTAATTGGATTAATTAAACAATATAAATACATCGGAACGGAATTGGAGTTTATCTGTTTGGACTCTCGGGAGTCCGAAACGAAGCGACCTCGTCCGATTTCTTCTATAGGCCGGCCCCCACCTTGATTTCCTACCTTGATCATTGTCTTGTTTTCTTGTTGGAATACTTTTGACATATGAGATTTCATCTCTTATTATAAGGTTAAAGGTGATTTTGTGGGTGTAATCTTATCTTGTGAATGATTATTAAGACCAAAATAAAAACTCTCCTTCTCACCTCCTAGCAACTAATTCATGGCAGCATCATTGTAGTAAGGGGGAAGAGAAACTTTGTTTTGTTTTCTTCCATCATTCATATTTTCATAGAGAAAAAATTGTTGAGAGATATATTATACACTTAGAGTGTAATAATAAAAGCTTCATCACTTGATTCTAGCCGTAACCTTAGAGCTTAATCGAGGTTCCGATTATTTTTCCGGCGCGTGGCAAGTAGAGACGCGGTGCTTTTGGTGTTGGATCGTTCAAGAGCTTGGAGCGGATTGGATTCGTAGAGATCAATCAAAGCTTGGGGAATAGCTCAAGAGAAGGTTACCATTTAATCAACGGACTTCGAGGGTTAGTTTCTTACGACTCTTGCTATTCGTTTTTGATATTAGTATATACGTAGCTCGATCGATCTTCGTAGGGATTCAGATCGAATTAATTTTCATTTTACCGCTTCCGCTGGGCCTTCGTTTTAGGCACCGAATCCCAACAATTCCTTGATCAAGTCTAGCTTTGTAGCAACTACATCAGAAGTATCGTTCCAACATAAGGGTGATCTACATTTTCTGCCATATAATGCTTCGAATGGTGCCATTCCAATACTTACACACGTACTCTTACCAATATATTTGTAAAAAAAGTGAGCTTTTCTAAAAGCACCACTGTCATGCCAGAAATGACAAAAACGGCGGAACAAATTACACATGTTTTCATACGGAAGTTTGAATCAATACTTTAACAAACATACTGCGATTTTTCCAAATACGTCAAGCATCCATCGACTTCGCATGACCTGAATAAGTAAGTATAATATTTTGAAGTTTCTACATGATATTTAGATTTATTATGAGGACACCAACTGTGGGTATAAACTTGGCAAAAACAATAAAACTGCAAATCGTAATATGACTAGAAATTAATTGCAAATTAATCACCTTAGAATGGCTAGAGTACAACATGGAATGAGGATTCGTGGCGATGAAAGTATGGCCGAGAGTGAAGATGCATCGATTCAGCAAGGCGGGAATGGGGAAGCACAACAAAATATTCCCCATGGTTTCAACGCTTAAACCTTGCGGGATATCATTGCTAATGCAATCTCCCAGGGCATCCAAGCCGGATTGACAAGGGGTCAGCAAGAGTCGACTGGACCAGAGAGTAACCAACAACGACAGGAGCAAGAAGAGTAAGAAATACCTCCACCACCCCCTATTGGAGAAGGATGGCTAGGGGAACTATTGAAGGCAAAGCCACCGAAATTTGACGGAACTAAAGAGAAAGACATTGACGACTGGATTGCCGAAGTTGAGACAGCTTTTGAAGGAATCAACTGTCCCGCCGACAGGATGGTTCCTATAGCTCAGAATCTACTACGAGATGCTGCTGAACGATGGTGGAGAGGAAGAAAACCTGTAGGTCGCAGCCTTAGCTGGGGAGAATTCACTCAACTACTGAAGCAGGAGTACTATCCTAAGCCGGTGAGGGATGCTCGAGTTTGAGATTTCTTCGGAGCTCGCCCTCAAAATTTACCTATCGGGGAGATCATCCGAAAATATCAAGCCGACCTAAGCTATGTTACACACATGGTGCCAACTGAAGATCAAAAGATATGCCACTAGGCTCAAAGATTGCCCATAGAGATTCAACAGTATGCTGCTGGATTTCGATCTGCCACCCTTCAAGAATACCAGGATACAATATTAGCTTATTCAATGGTCACTTCTTCTCATGGAACTGGACCATTGGCCAAGAAGCAGATGACACAACATCATTCTGGAGGGTTCAATAAGAACAACTCCAATTCCGATTTCCACCAATCCAATCGATCTTCTTTGCCCCCTCACTCTAATTCACGAGGGGGATCGCAAAACTCTAATTCTGTTATAGATAGAAGATGTTTCAACTGCAAGAGTGCTGCTCATCTAAAGAAGGACTGCCCCAGGCCTCCTACCAAATGTTTCAATTGTGGAAAAGAAGGACACATGGCCCAGTTCTGTCGAGTCAACCCTACCGTTCAATCATACGCATCTTCTCCAGCCCCCATGATGCAGACCCATCACTTCAGTCCACCTGCGACACAATCTTTCCAGTCGACGCCACCAGCTGGACGTGGTCGTGGACGCGGTAGTGGCCCAACAACCAGCTCAGGCACCATTGCCCCACGCTTATTCGAAATGAGGAAATCTAACGAGTTTAATGCTCCGTCGGCATCAGGTACACTCAGCATTTGCTCCCACCCTGTGCGCATTTTATTTGATACTGGTGCAACCCATTCTTTTATTTCAGAAACCAGTGTAAAAAGATTAAATCTTGTATGCTCTTTGTGTCAAACTTTTATTGTAAGATTACCGGAAGGTAGTAGGATTTATGGTAACAAAGAGATCCGAAACTACCCCGTCCATCTTGGGGGTAGGGATTGGGTTGCCAACTTGATTGTGTTACCTTTGCACCATGAAGAAATGATCCTAGGTATGGACTGGATGGTACGTCATCGCGCCATACTAGACACCTACAACAAATCCATCACCGTCACAGCAAAAGATGGCACACAAAGGATATACGTCGGATAAGAACACGCAAGATCGGGGGGTTCAATATGTGCAATAACACTAGATGAATCTACAGAACTTGAGTGTATGGGATACTGGTGTTATATCTTGCATGAGGACTCATCTGAACTATCTATCGAGAAAATTCCAGTGGTAAACGAGTTTGCTAACGTATTCCCTGACGACTTGCCCGGACTTCCTCCCCCTCGCCAAGTTGATTTTTCCATCGAACTCGAATGAGGGACGATGCCAATATCTAAATCTCCGTATCGATTGGCACCCGCATAAATGCAGGAACTCAAGAAACAGCTTGAAGAATTACTGGATAAGGGCCTTATTAGACCAAGTGCATCATCTTGGGGAGCCCCGGTATTGTTCGTAAAAAAGAAAGATGGGTCACTTAGACTCTGTATTGATTACAGACAACTGAATAAGAGAACAATCAAGAACAAATATCCATTGCCGAGAATTGACGACCTGTTAGATCAATTACAAGGAGCAGTTATATTCTCCAAAATTGATCTAAGATCAGGTTACCACCAGTTGCGCATCAAGGAGGAGGACATCCCAAAGACTACCTTTCGCACCAGATACGGACATTATGAGTGTGTCGTAATGTCATTTGGCTTAACCAATGCACCCGCAGTGTTCATGGAATTGATGAACAGAATACTCATCGATTACTTAGATAAATTCGTGGTAGTCTTCATCGATGATATCCTGATCTATTCTAAGAGTAGGGATGAGCACGAGAAACACCTAAGAATTGTTCTAAACACGTTGAGGCAAAATCAACTTTATGGAAAATTTTCCAAGTGCAATTTCTGGATGAATGAAGTAACTTTCTTAGGCCACGTAATCAATGGTGAAGGTGTAAAAGTCGACCCACAGAAGATCGAAGCAATAATGACTTGGGAACCACCCAAGAACGTCAAGGAAGTACGAAGTTTTTTGGGCCTAGCAGGATACTACCGACGGTTCGTGGAAAAATTCTCGATATTAGCACAACCTCTAACCAAACTTCTTCGCAAAATTACCAAGTACGAGTGGACCGAGTCATGTCAAAAGAGCTTTGACGAACTCAAAAATCGGCTGACGAGTGCTCCAGTGTTAACGCTTCCTCAAGGGATAGACGGCTTCACCATATATAGCAATGCTTCAAAACAAGGATTGGGATGTGTGTTGATGCAGCACGGTAAAGTTATTGCATACACATCTCGACAATTAAAACCATACGAAATCAACTACCCCACTCATGACTTGGAACTTGCTGCTGTAGTGCATGCCTTGAAGATTTGGAGACACTACTTATATGGAGCCACTTGCCAAATATTCACGGATCACAAAAGTCTCAAGTATATCTTCACACAGAAGGAGTTAAACATGCGGCAGAGGAGGTGGATAGAACTCATCAAAGACTATGACGTGGATATCCAGTATCATCCAGGAAAGGCTAATGTAGTTGCTGACGCTCTCAGCCGGAAAATTACTCAGGAACATACGCTAAACAGAATGACATCACAAATCGAGTTGCAACGCGAGTTAACAAAGAACGACATTGAAGTACAGATTCAGGAGGAGCATGGACAACTATGCACCATGAACCTACGATCAACGTTGCTGAACGAAATTCTTCAAAAACAGGCAGACGATCCCAAAATACAAGGCATTATTAATGATATTCCGTTAGGAAAATCGCCAGACTTCGTCATTCACGCGGACGGAATCCTAAGGTTTCGAAAGCGAATATGCATTCCTTCTAACGACCAGCTCAAGCAAATGATATTGAAAGAAGCCCATGCTACGCCATACTCTATTCATCCCGGCATGAACAAAATGTACAAAGATCTTAAGCAACACTACTGGTGGCCAAACTTGAAGCGCGATGTAGCTGAATTCGTAGCTCGGTGCATGACATGCCAACAAGTGAAGATCGAACACAAGAGGCCTGCAGGAGTAATGCGATCACTCCCGATACCCGAGTGGAAATGGGAAGATATCTCGATGGATTTCATCACTGGTCTTCCAACGACAAAGGGTGGGAAGTATACAATTTGGGTCATTGTTGATAGACTTATGAAATCTGCATACTTTCTCGCTATACCTGAAGCATTTGGAGTCAACGGGTTAGCAGCATTATTCATTCGTGAGATCGTTCGGTTGCATGGCACGCCTAAATCTATTATTTCAGATAGAGACGGGCGTTTTGTATCACGATTTTGGAAAGCAGTGCATAGAGCTTTGGGCACACGACTAAACTTTAGCACTGCCTACCATCCTCAAACTGATGGACAAACTGAACGTACTATCCAAACCCTATAGGACATGCTACGATCTTGTGTCCTTGATTGGGGTAAAGATTGGATCAATCATCTTGGACTAGTGGAGTTCGCTTATAATAACAGTTGGCATGCTAGTATTGGAATGGCACCATTCGAAGCATTATATGGCAGAAAATGTAGATCACCCTTATGTTGGAACGATACTTCTGATGTAGTCGCTACAGAGATAGACTTGATCAAGGAATCAATTGAGAAAATAGCAATAGTGCGCAACCACATGCAAGCTGCTCAAAGTCGACAAAAGTCATATGCGGAGAACCGCCAGTGACCTTTAGAATTTGAAGTAGGCGATCATGTATGGATCAACGTGTCCCCTACTCGAGGCATTCGCCGCTTCGGATAGAAAGGCAAGTTGAGCCCACGTTTCATTGGACTCTTTGATATTATCGAACGTGTTGGAGACTTAGCTTATCGTTTAGCTCTACCACCCTCTCTAGAAGGAGTCCATAATGTATTTCACGTATCGCAGCTACGGCGATATGTTCACGATCCTAGCCACAAGCTGAATCACGAATCTCTAGAGATTGCAGAAGATACTACATACGAAGAGATACCTGTCTCTATTTTAGATTATCGTCTAAAGAAATTAAGAAATAAATCTATTCCTCTAGTTAAAGTCCAGTGGTCACACCATGGAGTTGAAGAAGCTACTTGGGAAACCGAAGAAGCAATGCGTAACCGGTACCCCACGTTATTCCAAACATAAGTTTCGGGTCGAAACTTAATTTTTAGAGGGAGAGTATTTAACCCCAAAATTGTTACCATTTGATGGGATAATTTTAAAGGACCCAATGTGATAATATGCTTGGTGTGTTTACTGCTATATGTGTCTTTGTTATCTATGTGATAATCAATGAGATCCTCTACTGATGTTGTACTTGATATTTTTAAAGGAATCGAATAACATTATCCATCAATCGTCGGAAAATCCACGATAGAACCCGACGGTGCACAACGTCGTGTTCTCCGACAGGATTTTTCAGCGAATATTGGGAAATGTACTCGAGAATGACTTAATGATGATAACCTCGTTCCAAGTTTCGGGACGAAACTTATTTTTAGAGGGAGAGTATGTAAAATCCCAATATTTTACATTATATAAATTATAAAGTAAATACTATTATATGACAATAATTAGTGAAATTATATCTTGATTAAAATAAATTATTGTGGTATTATTACATAATAAATTTTAAAATATATATTTGGACATTTTCTGGGAAGTATCGTGGACAAGTATCAACTTGAAAAAAATCACCAAGAAGTTATGATCGATTTAGTGGAGAATTTAGTTAGCTTTCCAATGGTTCAAACGGCGAGTCAATCGGAATCCGAACGAAAAAGTTATGATCGATTTAGTGGAGACTGCCAACTGCCGAGCACCATGTCACGGCCGACAGTCGACAACGAGACATGTGTGCGCAGACGGTCGCACAGGGTGCCGAGGGACCGGCACGAGCAGGACGCCATGGATGGCATCGGGCTGCATGTGAAGAGTCAGCCTTCAGGACGGCGTGACCGGACGGAGAGTCACGCGTGGAAATCGTGGGAGGAGCACGGATGCCGCTGTGGGAAGCGGATCGCCCAAGGGGCATTCCGGACTGGACATGTTCGGGATTGTCCGGCAGCGCAGGGGGCGCGGGCAAGGCCGGACGAGCAGCAGTCGTGTGGGACAAGGCACGACGGGACAAGGCCGAGTCGGGGAACAAGACTCGAGCTGGGCGGCCGCACTCGGGCGTGGGATGCCGGGCACGGCCGGCGTGCGCGGGCGCGCGCGCGCGAGGTGCGAGAGAGACCCTCCCCCCCCTATAATAGGCTTAGACGGAAAAAGCCTTGTGGGGGCAGTAGACATTGAAAAGTTGAGGAGTCACTCAGCAGGGAAGACTCGACCGGAAGCAGCTAGAAGCGGACCGGCTTGGTCCAGGAGGTTCGGGAAGAGTCTGGAACATTGTAGAGACGGGCCCAGATGGTCGGGCCGAGACAGGCCGGTGCGGGCCGGGACGGGCCGATGCGGGCCGGGGCGGACAAAGACGGGCCGGGCGCCCGGGATGGAAGAGAAGCCTCTAGGAAACTCCTAGAAGGATGAAGTACTCGAATGATATAGAGTATTCTAGATGATTGTATGCCTTGTACTTGTAGAATACTCTAGAATATGTTTGTAAGTATTGTATGTGTAGACTTGTGTGGATAATTCTAGAGATAGGTTCTAGAATATGATAGAAGAATGTGGATTGTATAGGTTGTTCTAGAGTCCTCCAAATGAGGAGGTGGAGAGAAGATTCTAGGTTCTAGGAGTAGTATAAATAGGTGAAGGGGAGGCTCATTTGCAACCAACCCTCAAAAAACTCAACATTCTTGTATTGTAAGTGTTTGTGAAATAGTGAAGTGTTTTACTCTCAACTACCAAGTGTTAAACCCTTCTTTCATACTTAGCAACCGAGTGAGTTAGGCTTACTAGCTAGATCGAGGCAATTCTAGTCTAGTGCTGCACGGGTCCGAAGAGCTTTCGAGTGCTCAAACCCAACCCCGTGACAAGTGGTATCGGAGCCACGCTAGTGGTTCAAGGAGCTTCCGCATTGAGATGTTGCTGAGAGGTTTTGTGCAAGAAGGACCGATGGAGACTACATCCAGCGTCACCAAAGTTCAACCCGGCCAGGAGAAGGACAAGTCTAGAAAAGGGTCTAGGGATAAGTCCGTGGAAAGAGGTGTTGCCATGGAAGCACGAGTGGCTCGGCTGGAGGAAACCATGGGTAGACACGAGGATGCTCTCGAGGCATGGAGCAGAGTGGCCGACCAGGTGACGAAGATGAGCGAGTCGTTGGAGGAGTTTGAGAACCGGGTGACGGGCACCCTTAACGCGTTGCGACGCGATTTGTGTGAAGAGATCCTTGAGGCTGTTAGGAAGGAGGTTCGGTCGACGATCGCAGCCTTTCGAGAGGAAATCGTAGGGAGGATCGAGACCATCGAAGGAAGGACAGCATTGTACGAGCGGGCGATGGCCTGGCGAGGACCAAATGGTGTGGCACCCCATCGAATCGACATCCCCCGGCCGTGTTCGTTTCAAGGATCGAGGAATGGTAGGGAAGTGGACGACTTCCTGTGGAACATGGAGTATTATTTTGGTGCATCGGGGATAGTAGATGATGCGACCAAGTTGCAGACGGCTCCATTCTTCTTAGCAGATGTGGCGCTGCTATGGTGGAGAAGGCGCGAAACAGAGATCGCGCGTGGTACATGTCGGATGGAGACATGGGAGGATTTCAAGGCCGAGTTCAAGCGGCAGTTTTACCCGGAGAATGTTGAGTTTGAGGTCCGGGCTAGGTTGAAGGAGTTGACACACAGCAAGGCGATCAAGGACTATGTGAAGGAGTTCCAGGAGATCGTGCTGGAGTTGCCTAGCCTTAGTGAGCAGGAAGCTTTGTTCGCGTTCGTGGATGGGCTAAAACCGTGGGCAAAGTTGGAAGTGCAGAGGGCCAAGGCACAGAACGTGTCCGAGGCGATTGCGATAGCGGAACGACTGATCGAGTTGAAACCAACCGGGGAGAGCCGAAAGTCCAGGAGGGACGAGGACGGCATCGGTACGCAGGACAAGTCATACCAGGGTAGTGCGGATAGGGGCGCGAGGATGGCCAGGCCCAAGGACGGCAAGCAGTCAGGATGGGCTCGGACTTGCCATCGGTGCGGGAGTGCAGACCATCTCGTAGCAGCGTGTCCGAAGAAGAAGAAATGTGAGATTTGCTGGAGCACGGAGCATTTGACGATGCAATGCTCGAAGTTTCCGAGGGTAGCCGCCATAGAGTACACCAAGGCACGGGATGATGCCGAGGGTGATGGGACATCGATGGCGCTTCAAGTGTTAAACTCAGCCATAGGGATGGCATCGCGGGACGGAGCACCGCTTGAAGGAAACTTGATGTATGCGATGGGGCTGATCAATGGGAAACCCGTCAAGGCGTTGGTCGACACAGGGGCCGATTAAAACTACATTGGTGAGGCTGAAGCACAAAGGTTGGGGCTTCAGGTCATCGAGGGACAGGGCTGGATAAAGTCGAATAATGCACCACCCGTTCGGGTTACAGGGGTCGCTAATGGGGTGCGACTAAAGATTGGCATGTGGGAACCGCGCGTGCACTTCAAGGTGACGAGCATGGATGATCGGGACATAATACTGGGCATGGACTTCCTGAGGAAGAACAATGTTGGCGTTGTTCCGCATAAGAGGGCGCTGTACGTGTAATATCCGCAATTTTCGATTTTCGGTAAATTTCTTTTTTCGGCCGAAGTCCGTTTTGACGACTCGCTCATGACCGTTTCGTCATTCTGAGAATGATTAATTCTACACTTTTTGACATCCGAGTTCGTTTCGGAGTCGTTTTGTTGAGTTCCGTGCTTTTTAACGACTTTTCCGCACTTGAGTTCGGTTCTTGCGAATCTCGTTGGCTAACATTTGAGTTTCTGTAAGTCCGTTTAACTTTGTTAGGCGTGTTGTGAACTTCCGTTTGGTTATTCGATCACGTATCGTGATTTCCGGCGTTTTGGGCCATTTTGTAATTTCTTGAAAGTTACGTATCCGTATCTGTAATTGTTGTCTCGACCCGTTTCTTGGTCGCGTATGACTAATTATGGTATTACGCTTTCATTTCGAGTCGTTTATGTTGTCCGCGAACTTTTCGTCGTGTTCGCTCCGACGTTTCTAAATCGGGTCGCCGAGCCACAGCGGTGGCGGAGGCGCCGGACAGTGGCGGGGATCGGCCGACGATTGCAGGCACCGGCCGGGCAGGTGCGCGAGAACCGCGTAGCGCCTTCTGGCCGGAAAAGGCTGCGCTAACCGGCAGTGTAGCGCCTGTGCCGGGTAACTAGCGTCGCTATCGGGCACAAGCGATGGGGTTTCGAGGTTGGACTCGGTCGGGATCGGCGAGTGGCGCGCTGCGCCGGTCGTGGCGCACGCTAACCGGCGAGGGTAGCGCCGCGCCGGCCGACTAGCGTCGTTACAGGTAAGTTGGTTAGTCCAGGTGGCTCTGGGCCAAGTCGGCTAAGCGCGAGCCCTGGCCGTAGCGCACGCTAGCGGGAGTCGGGTCGACAGGTTTGGTCTGCAGGGTTGGTCGGTGATGCCGGGTCGTGTGGGCCCTGGCCGAGGGTGCTCGGCCGATAGCGGCCGATAGCGCACGCTAGTCTGGCCCAGTATAAATATGGCTGAGCAGTCACATTTCACTTCGTTTTTCATTTCCTTCCTTCTTCGTCCGCGAATGGCGATTCATG
Source organism: Orobanche coerulescens (assembly GCA_033398695.1). Classification (NCBI taxonomy): domain Eukaryota; kingdom Viridiplantae; phylum Streptophyta; class Magnoliopsida; order Lamiales; family Orobanchaceae; genus Orobanche; species Orobanche coerulescens. The sequence goes on along the minus strand of JAWKAU010000172.1, from coordinate 196,769 downwards.
GGCGACGGAGCCATGTTGTTTAACAACAAAACCATGAAGTTCTGGAGTCCATAACATCAATCAATCGTCCGTTATCATCCTTTGATCCAGCGAATCAAGGTAATCTTCCTTAGAACCCTAATTTCGTGAATTTGGGGATTTTTGCAATTTCGTCCGATTCGTTCCGTGTTGTTGATTAATTCATGATGGGTATGATTAATCTTGGTAGTATTCTTGTGTTTAACATCATTTAATCCATTGTTCTTCGTCGAATCGAAGTATATTTCTTGATTTCCTTCGAGGTGACGATATCGGGGAATAGACCCCGATCTCGTTTTACCTCCGATTTCGATGCATCGATTATGGTTAAATGATGTTGTTAAACATATTCTATGGATTGTATATCCATAATTCAACTTGGAATTCCGTTTTTGGGTTTTGACGGAACGAATCATGTTCTTGGCCGTTTTGGGGGAAATCCTTGAACTTTCGTCATCCGTTCTTTGAATTCAACGGCTTTGAGTCGTGTTATGGAATTCATTTCATTGTTATTATTGTCCTTTGTAGTTTATGACGTGAGTTGGCGATCGGTGGAGTCGGCGGGTTCGTAATCGGTTCGTGTCAACCTACTTTGGTCGATTCTCCGCGTTGTTCTTATTCGAGGCAAGTACCTTGTCCATACTTTTCTTGTTTCGTGGATATGATGATTGGTGATCGTCTTGATTTGTTTGTTTGTTTGAATTGAGTTTTCAAAAGATTTGGTTAGCCTCGTTAAAGGCCCTCTTTCAAAACCGTGTGTGTTTTGTGATTGGTGTGGTTCGTGAATAACTATGTGAATTCTATGTATATGCTTGGTGTTCATGTTGCACTTGGTATTGTGTGTGGACGTATATTATTTCATTTCGGTGCGTTGTGGTTTGACGTGGTGTTTTGCTAAGTGTTTGATGCCTCTGGGCGAATTGTTTGAATATCCTTGATGTGATATGTTATTTGTGTGAATGTGTGGATATGGTTGAAGGTCTACGGTGACACATGGCACGTGATCATGTGGTCAGGATGCAACAAGTGATTGATCCAACCGTGAGAGCTCGAGATAATCTACGGTGGCACATGGCATGTGATCATGTGGCCAGGATGCAATAAGCGATTGATCCAACCGTGAGATGTGTGTGATTTGTTTCGCTAGCCACGGGAGGGTCCTTCGAGGCCTCGAGTGGGATGTCGGTGGTAGCGTCCGGTCCTAGGCGATGCGCGTGCGTGATTATGTTTCGTTGATTTTACGTCCGTTGAGGACACGTGATGTTGGGCTCGACCCCGTAAATTGTTGGTGGTTTCCTATTTGCGAAAACAAAACATTTGGGTCATGACCCTATTGATTTTTGGAAAGAGAAGGATTTTATAATCCTAAATTGTTTTCTATTAAAACTCTCGATGGCATTTTAAACTGTTTTGTAAATTGTTTCCCTTATTTGCGATCTTTCGGTTTTGGAAATGTTTACTCAAACTCTTGCCTCGGGAAGTACTTTTCTTTACGTTTGGATCTTTGAGGATTCCTGATTATTATTGTTCTTGGAACTTGTATTGTATGGCTCGTATTTTTGCACTTGTACTTGCACTAGCAAAACAGTGGAGTTTTGCTAACCCCCGAGTATTCGGGGGTTGGATGTCTATTTTTTCATTCAGGTTTTGGAGCATAGCACATGGTCGGCACGAAGGATGATGAAAGATGAACGATACTAATCACACGAGGATCTGTTGATGTCGTTTTGGTCTAGTTGTATTTTCCTTTCCGCTGCAGTATCTTTTCCCTGTTGTACGGGAGTTTATTGTAATTTGACCCCTGCGTGGGTATGTGTTTGGAATTGAGTTGTATGTTATTATTGAAAGACCAAGTCGGTCTACTGAGTCATTTTAGCCTTAAAGGCGAGGTTTAGATGTTTGATTTTAGTTATCAGCCTGGTAGATCCTCGAGGAGAGGGTCTACGGCGTGTAATAACGCACCTGTGTGAGCTGTTAAAGCTTGGGTTTGTATGTTTGTGTACATATGTGATTGTTTCATAATGTTTGTAATTATGTGCTGGTTATTGTTCGGGCCGTTGAGGTCGCCGAACGATACCGTCGTTGCTGTAGTGTTTGTGTGTATTATTTTACGATGATAATCGTTGTATATGGTATGTGTTATGATTCTTTGTTGTGCTGAGTTGGCATCTCCGCTATGTTGTTTTGCGACGTTATGCCCCATTGTATCTAGCATTTGTATTTTCGGTATGCCGAGCCGAGGCCTTTCAACCGTGATGTGCCGGGGCATGCACGTGTAAATTGTCCTTCTCACAAGAACATATTTCAAGTGTGGACTCGAGGACACCAAATTCAGCTTTTGCGAATTGGCTACCGAGACTTTCGAGTTCGTGCTTCAAAGACAAGTATCGAATCGGCTTTGAGAGGCCTTCAAGGATGTTTCGCTGCCGGTTGCTTGTGTCGTCACCTTGATTTCGCTGTTGTGAGTTGCGGGGGCGACCTTCTTTTCTAAGAGGTCGAATGTAGTACCCGTGTTGTTTTTAGACTCCTGCATTTTCTCTTTCTCGATTCTATCGACTCGCTCGTGTTCGTTGATACTTACTGAACTTGTTCTGTATTTCGGTTTCATTGATCGGACGAGGTGTGATCTTGTTTTGGGTCAATCTGGTTATCGCTGTAACTTTCCGAGTTCGGTTCGATTCTTGTGAACCTTGTTCGGAAGTAACATCTTTTGGTTCTACTAGTTCTTTTATTCAAAGTGGACTGGATCTTGAACTTTTGTATTTCCGACTCTGTCGACTCGTTTATGTTCGTTGACATTTCTGAGCTTCTCCTGCCCCTTGCTTTTGTTGATCGAACGAGTGTGATATTATTTCGGAATTACTCGTTCGTCGTTGTGACTTTTCAATTGTTATTCCCTTTCCTGTGGATCTTATGCGAGTGTGCATCTTGTTTTCACCGGATCATGTTTTGTCTCGAGTCGAGATGTGAACCTCGGAGTTGTCGGTTGAACCTTATTGTTCTTCGTGATCCGAACATGATCGTTCGATTTTTGTTGTCTCGATCGTTTTTTTTTTGTTCGGTTTTGTTCTCGTTTCGTGATTGTTGAGCGTTCAGGCTCCTTCCTAATTCCCTTAAGTTCGGGAAGTTAGTCTCTTTTTCAATCTTCCAACCCTTGGGCGGTGGAATTCCGTATTTGTTCAGCGGTTGGCTCGCGTTTTGAGTGATGTATCGTTGGGTTGGTCAATCCTATTGATTTCCGTTCGTTGTGTTTTGTGATTGTCCGGATAATCGACTCGATTGTATTGTCTGTTTGATGACGCTTGTCACTTGTTGATTTTATTATGTTTCTACCTGTGGCGTTGTGTTGGTCATCGTGGGGCGTGTTTTCACGCCGTATGTCTTTTTGCATTGCTTGTGGCATTCCGTCGTTGGCGCGAGTTTTGGTTCTTGTGTATCTCGTTGAGTATTTTCTGGCGGGATGTTTCTCCTCCCTACTTATTTTAAGTTTCGGGACGAAACTTCTTTTAAGGAGGGTAGAATGTAATATCCGCAATTTTCGATTTTCGGTAAATTTCTTTTTTCGGCCGAAGTCCGTTTTGACGACTCGCTCATGACCGTTTCGTCATTCTGAGAATGATTAATTCTACACTTTTTGACATCCGAGTTCGTTTCGGAGTCGTTTTGTTGAGTTCCGTGCTTTTTAACGACTTTTCCGCACTTGAGTTCGGTTCTTGCGAATCTCGTTGGCTAACTGTTTGAGTTTCCCGTAAGTCCGTTTAACTTTGTTAGACGTGTTGTGAACTTCCGTTTGGTTATTCGATCACGATCGTGATTTCCTGCGTTTGGGCCATTTTGTAATTTCTTGAAAGTTACGGGTATCCGTATCGTAATTGTTGTCTCGACCCGCTTCTTGGTCGCGTATGACTAATTATGGTATTACGCTTTCATTTGAGTCGCTTATGTTGTCCGCGGACTTTTCGTGTTCGCTTAAATGCGTTTCCTAAATCGGTCGCCGAGCCACAGCGGTGGCGGGGATCGCCGGACAGTGGCGGGACCGGGCGATTGCGGCACCGGCCGGACGGTGCGCGAGAACCGCGTAGCGCACGCTTCTGGCCGGAAGGCTGCGCTTCTTCGGCAGTGTAGCACACGCCGCCGGGTGGCCTAGCGTCTGCCTCGGGCACAAGCGATGGGGTTTCGAGGTTACGGACTCGGTCCAGATCGGCGGGTAGCGCGCGCTCGTCGGTCGTAGCGCACGCTAACCGACAGGGTAGCGCCGCCGCCGGCCGACTAGCGTACGTTACAGGTAAGTTGGTTAGTCCGGTGGCTACCGGGCCAGTCGGCCAAGCGCGCAGCTTCCCGCCGTAGCGCACGCTAGCGAGTCGGGTCGGCAGTTTGGTCGGCGGGGTTGGTCGGTGATGCCGGGTCGTGTGGGCCACGGCCGAGGTGCTCGGCCGATCTGGCCGATAGCGCACGCTAGTCCGGGAAGGCTAGCGCACGCTAGTCCGGCCCGATATAAATATGGTGGCGATCACATTTCACTTCGTTTTCATTTCCTTCCTTCTCCGTCCGCGAATGGCGATTCATGGGCGGCGAAGCCATGTTGTTTAACAACAAAACCATGAAGTTCTGGAGTCCATAACATCAATCAATCGTCCGTTATCATCCTTTGATCCAATAATCAAGGTAATCTTCCTTAGAACCCTAATTTCGTGAATTTGGGGATTTTTGCAATTTCGTCCGATTCGTTCCGTGTTGTTGATTAATTCATGATGGGTATGATTAATCTTGGTAGTATTCTTGTGTTTAACATCATTTAATCCATTGTTCTTCGTCGAATCGAAGTATATTTCTTGATTTCCTTCGAGTTGACTTTTTGGGGGATTTGTCCCCGATCTCGTTTTTCATCCGTTTTCGATGGATCGATTATGGTTAAATGATGTTGTTAAACATATTCTATGGATTGTATATCCATAATTCAACTTGGAATTACGTTTTTGGGTTTTGACGGAACGAATCGTGTTCTTGGCCGTTTTGGGGGAAATCCTTGAACTTTCGTCATCCGTTCTTTGAATTCAACGGCTTTGAGTCGTGTTATGGAATTCATTTCATTGTTATTATTGTCCTTTGTAGTTTATGACGTCAGTTGGCGATCGGTGGAGTCGGCGGGTTCGTAATCGGTTCGTGTCAACCTACTTTGGTCGATTCTCCGCGTTGTTCTTATTCGAGGCAAGTACCTTGTCCATACTTTTCTTGTTTCGTGGATATGATGATTGGTGATCGTCTTGATTTGTTTGTTTGTTTGAAATGAGTTTTCAAAAGATTTGGTTAGCCTCGTTAAAGGCCCTCTTTCAAAACCGTGTGTGTTTTGTGATTGGTGTGGTTCGTGAATAACTATGTGAATTCTATGTATATGCTTGGTGTTCATGTTGCACTTGGTATTGTGTGTGGACGTATATTATTTCATTTCGGTGCGTTGTGGTTTGACGTGGTGTTTTGCTAAGTGTTTGATGCCTCAGCGAATTGTTTGAATATCCTTGATGTGATATGTTATTTGTGTGAATGTGTGGATATGGTTGAAGGTCTACGGTGACACATGGCACGTGATCATGTGGTCGATGCAACAAGTGATTGATCCAACCGTGAGAGCTCGAGATAATCTACGGTGGCACATGGCATGTGATCATGTGGCCGAGGATGCAACAAGCGATTGATCCAACCGTGAGATGTGTGTGATTTGTTTCGCTAGCCACTCGGGAGGGTCCTTCGAGGCCTCGAGTGGGATGTCGGTGGTAGCGTCCGGTCTAGGCGATGCGCGTGCGTGATTATGTTTCGTTGATTTTACGTCCGTTGAGGACACGTGATGTTGGGCTCGACCACCTTAAATTGTTGGTGGTTTCCTATTTGCGAAAACAAAACATTTGGGTGACCCTATTGATTTTGGAAAGAGAAGGATTTTATAATCCTAAATTGTTTTCTATTAAAACTCTCGATGGCATTTTAAACTGTTTTGTAAATTGTTTCCCTTATTTGCGATCTTTCGATTTTGGAAATGTTTACCCAAACTCTTGCCTCGGGAAGTACTTTTCTTTACGTTTGGATCTTTGAGGATTCCTGATTATTATTGTTCTTGGAACTTGTATTGTATGGCTCGTATTTTTGCACTTGTACTTGCACTAGCAAAACAGTGGAGTTTTGCTAACCCCCGAGTATTCGGGGGGTGGATGTCTATTTTTGCATTCAGGTTTTGGAGCATAGCACAGGGTCGGCACGAAGGATGATGAAAGATGAACGATACTAATCACACGAAGATCTGTTGATGTCGTTTTGGTCTAGTTGTATTTTCTTTTCCGCTGCAGTATCTTTTCCCCGTTGTACGGGAGTTTATTGTAATTTGACCCCTGCGTGGGTATGTGTTTGGAATTGAGTTGTATGTTATTATTGAAAGACCAAGTCGGTCTACTGAGTCATTTTAGCCTTAAAGGCGAGGTTTAGATGTTTGATTTTAGTTATCAGCCTGGTAGATCCTCGAGGAGAGGGTCTACGGCGTGTAATATCCCTGAGCGGATTGGGGGTGTTACAGTACGTGTGTGATCAAGCCAAGCTGCAGGAAATACACTTGACCACAGAGCCTTCGAGACAAGCTATGTCGGCACTCAAGTACGTGAGGAAGCTTGAGGAGGAGCCGAGTTACCACCTTGGAGCAGTTCGGTTCATCGAGGGGCCGCCACGTCGCCGAGGACGTCGACGAAATGGGTGGGGGAGAATGTCACGGCCGACAGTCGACAACGAGACATGTGTGTGCAGACGGTCGCACAGGGTGCCGAGGGACTGGCACGAGCAGGACGCCATGGATGGCATCGGGCTGCATGTGAAGAGTCAGCCTTCAGGACGGCGAGACCGGACGGAGAGTCACGCGTGGAAACCGTGGGAGGAGCACGGACGCCGCTGTGAGAAGCGGATCGCCCAAGGGGCATTCCGGACTGGACATGTTCGGGATTGTCCGGCAGCGCAGGGGGCGCGGGCAAGGCCGGACGAGCAGCAGTCGTGTGGGACAAGGCACGACGGGACAAGGCCGAGTCGGGGAACAAGACTCGAGCTGGGCGGCCGGACTCAGGTGTGGGATGCCGGGCACGGCCGGCATGCGCGGGCGCGCGCGCGCGAGGTGCGAGAGAGACCCTCCCCCCCTATAATAGGCTTAGACGGAAAAAGCCTTGTGGGGGCAGTAGACATTGAAAAGCTGAGGAGTCACTCAGCAGGGAAGACTTGACCGGAAGCAGCTAGAATCGGACCGGCTTGGTCCAGGAGGTTCGGGAAGAGTCTGGAACATTGTAGAGACGGGCCCAGATGGTCGGGCCGAGACGGGCCGGTGCGGGCCGGGACGGGCTGATGCGGGCCGGGGCGGACAAAGACGGTCCGGGCGCCCGGGATGGAAGAGAAGCCTCTAGGAAAGTCCTAGAAGGATGAAGTGCTGGAATGATATAGAGTATTCTAGATGATTGTATGCCTTGTACTTGTAGAATACTCTAGAATATGTTTGTAAGTATTGTATATGTAGACTTGTGTGGATAATTCTAGAGATAGGTTCTAGAATATGATAGAAGAATGTGGATTGTATAGGATGTTCTAGAGTCCTCCAAATGAGGAGGTGGAGAGAAGATTCTAGGTTCTAGGAGTAGTATAAATAGGTGAAGGGGAGGCTCATTTGCAACCAACCCTCAAAAAACTCAACATTCTTGTATTGTAAGTGTTTGTGAAATAGTGAAGTGTTTTACTCTCAACTCCCAAGTGTTAAACCCTTCTTTCATACTTAGCAACCGAGTGAGTTAGGCTTACTAGCTAGATCGAGGCAATTCTAGTCTAGTGCCGCACAGGTCCGAAGAGCTTTCGAGTGCTCAAACCCAACCCCGTGACAAGTGGTATCGGAGCCACGCTAGTGGTTCAAGGAGCTTCCGCATTGAGACGTTGCTGAGAGGTTTTGTGCAAGGAGGACCGATGGAGACTACGTCTAGCGTCACCAAAGTTCAACCCGGCCAGGAGAAGGACAAGTCCAGGAAAGGGTCTAGGGATAAGTCCGTGGAAAGAGGTGTTGCCATGGAAGCACGAGTGGCTCGGCTGGAGGAAACCATGGGTAGACACGAGGATGCTCTCGAGGCATGGAGCAGAGTGGCCGACCAGGTGACGAAGATGAGCGAGTCGTTGGAGGAGTTTGAGAACCGGGTGACGGGCACCCTTAACGCGTTGCGACGCGATTTATGTGAAGAGATCCTTGAGGCTGTTAGGAAGGAGGTTCGGTCGACGATCGCAGCCTTTCGAGAGGAAATCGTAGGGAGGATAGAGACCATCGAAGGAAGGACTGCATTGTACGAGCGGGCGATGGCCCACGGCAGGGACCAGCGGGGTGCGGCACCCCATCGAATCGACATCCCCCGGCCGTGTTCGTTTCAAGGATAGAGGAATGGTAGGGAAGTGGATGACTTCCTGTGGAACATGGAGCGTTATTTTGGTGCATCGGGGATAGTAGATGATGCGACCAAGTTGCAGACGGCTCCATTCTTCTTAGCAGATATAGCGCTGCTATGGTGGAGAAGGCGCGAAACAGAGATCGCGCGTGGTACATGTCGGATGGAGACATGGGAGGATTTCAAGGCCGAGTTCAAGTGGCAGTTTTACCCGGAGAATGTTGAGTTTGAGGTCCGGGCTAGGTTGAAGGAGTTGACACACAGCAAGGCGATCAAGGACTATGTGAAGGAGTTCCAGGAGATCGTGCTGGAGTTGCCTAGCCTTAGTGAGCAGGAAGCTTTGTTCGCGTTCGTGGATGGGCTAAAACCGTGGGCAAAGTTGGAAGTGCAGAGGGCCAAGGCACAGAACGTGTCCGAGGCGATTGCGATAGCGGAACGACTGATCGAGTTGAAACCAACCGGGGAGAGCCGAAAGTCCAGGAGGGACGAGGACGGCATCGGTACGCAGGACAAGTCATACCAGGGTAGTGCGGATAGGGGCGCGAGGATGGCCAGGCCCAAGGACGACAAGCAGTCAGGATGGGCTCGGACTTGCCATGGGTACGGGAGTGCAGACCATCTCGTAGCAGCGTGTCCGAAGAAGAAGAAATGTGAGATTTGCTGGAGCATGGAGCATTCGACGAGGCAATGCTCGAAGTTTCCGAGGGTAGCCGCCATGGAGTACACCAAAGCACGGGATGATGCCGAGGGTGATGGGACATCGATGGCGCTTCAAGTGTTAAACTCAGCCATAGGGATGGCATCGCGGGACGGAGCACCGCTTGAAGGAAACTTGATGTATGCGACGGGGCTGATCAATGGGAAACCCGTCAAGGCGTTGGTCGACACAGGGGCCGATTACAACTACATTGGTGAGGCTGAAGCACAAAGGTTGGGGCTTCAGGTCATCGAGGGACGGGGCTGGATAAAGTCGAATAATGCACCACCCGTTCGGGTTACAGGGGTCGCTAATGGGTTGCGACTAAAGATTGGCATGTGGGAACCGCACGTGCACTTCAAGGTGACGAGAATGGATGATCGGGACATAATACTGGGCATGGACTTCCTGAGGAAGAACAATGTTGGCGTTGTTCCGCATAAGAGGGCGCTGTATGTGTGTGATCAAGCCAAGCTGCAGGAAATACACTTGACCACAGAGCCTTCGAGAAAAGCTATGTCGGCACTCAAGTACGTGAGGAAGCTTGAGGAGGAGCCGATTTACCACCTTGGAGCAGTTCGGTTCATCGAGGGGCCGCCACGTCGCCGAGGACGTCGAAGAAATGGGCGGGGGAGAATGTCACGGCCGACAGTCGACAACGAGACATGTGTGTGCAGACGGTCGCATAGGGTGCCGAGGGACCGGCACGAGCAGGACGCCATGGATGGCATCGGGCTGCATGTGAAGAGTCAGCCTTCAGGACGGCGTGACCGGACGGAGAGTCACGCGTGGAAACCGTGGGAGGAGCACGGACGCCGCTGTGGGAAGCGGATCGCCCAAGGGGCATTCCGGACTGGACATGTTCGGGACTGTCCGGCAGCGCAGGGGGCGCGGGCAAGGCCGGACGAGCAGCAGTCGTGTGGGACAAGGCACGACGGGACAAGGCCGAGTCGGGGAACAAGACTCGAGCTGGGCGGCCGGGCTCAGGCGTGGGATGCCGGGCACGGCCGGCATGCGCGGGCGCGCGCGCGCGAGGTGCGAGAGAGACCCTCCCCCCTATAATAGGCTTAGACGGAAAAAGCCTTGTGGGGGCAGTAGACATTGAAAAGCTGAGGAGTCACTCAGCAGGGAAGACTCGATCGGAAGCAGCTAGAAGCGGACCGGCTTGGTCCAGGAGGTTCGGGAAGAGTCTGGAACATTGTAGAGACGGGCCCAGATGGTCGGGCCGAGACGGGCTGGTGCGGGCCGGGACGGGCTGATGCGGGCCGGGGCGGACAAAGACGGGTCGGGCGCCCGGGATGGAAGAGAAGCCTCTAGGAAAGTCCTAGAAGGATGAAGTGCTGGAATGATATAGAGTATTCTAGATGATTGTATGCCTTATACTTGTAGAATACTCTAGAATATGTTTGTAAGTATTGTATATGTAGACTTGTGTGGATAATTCTAGAGATAGGTTCTAGAATATGATAGAAGAATGTGGATTGTATAGGATGTTCTAGAGTCCTCAAAATGAGGAGGTGGAGAGAAGATTCTAGGTTCTAGGAGTAGTATAAATAGGTGAAGGGGAGGCTCATTTGCAACCAACCCTCAAAAACTCAACATTCTTGTATTGTAAGTGTTTGTGAAATAGTGAAGTGTTTTACTCTCAACTCCCAAGTGTTAAACCCTTCTTTCATACTTAGCAACCGAGTGAGTTAGGCTTACTAGCTAGATCGAGGCAATTCTAGTCTAGTGCCGCACGGGTCCGAAGAGCTTTCGAGTGCTCAAACCCAACCCCGTGACAACCAGGAATCTTCTGGGCGGGACCTACGCACGTGGCTCGGCCGGGGCTGCCGATAGTGACTCGTTAGGGCCCGCGCACGTGGCTCGGCCATGGCTGCCAGTAGTGACTCGGTAGGGCCCACGCACGTGGCTCGGCCAGTGCTGTGTGACGTAGGGCGGCTGTGTCAAATTGACTGGGCACCTGTTTTGTGTCCTATAAATACAGCATTTTCCTAATTCATTTATACTCAAAACTTATGTAACTATATACAGACACTCAATATTTATAAATATACATCTTTATATTTCCGAGAAGAGTCCGTTCTTCTGACGATACGGGATCGTTTTCCGGCAAGTCAGACCAGCTTTCCTGACATACTGACTGGAACCTGTCCGATTAAAATCCCCAGTGAATTTCTGAAATCCAGATCAAGGTGCTATCTTTGAGTTCGATTATCTACCAATCTGTAAGTGATTTTTGATATCTTATTCGTGCGTTTTGTATATAAAGTAGATTACTAAAATATTAATATTTGAAATCTCATATTAGACATCATTTAGATATGTAAAAATGAGTGATTATAGTCAAGACTGATTTTAAGTGCAGAAACATAAATTAAATTGCGAATAACTTTTGATCCGTAAATCATTCTTCGATTCCGTTTCGTGCGTTTTTCTCTTGAAGTATTTATATATATTTAGTTATTTTTGTTTTAATTTTTGGAAATAATAAAATTTCCAACTCCGTTTCCGTGTTAATTAAACTTAAAAAAAAATAATGATAATAGACATTATGAACAATCGAACTACGTAGCTGCCCATATGACGTGCTTAAATTTTTAACGGCAATTTTAAGTATCATTTTATATATATATGCAATTATAAAATAATTAAACTGGAATAAATAAATATATGTTCTTATATAAAATATCCACAATTATTCTAAGGAATATTTGAAATAGACGAAATGAATTTCTATTTCAACTCAAGTTATTAAGTATTAACTTTGGAAATATTTGAGATTAATAAATTGAAATCTTTCTCGATTATACTTTGATAAATTATAAGGACTATTGTTTGATTTATTACAGCATAAGTAATAGTTAAATTATAAATTGTTGAAAATATTTTTAAATTATTCAAGGATGATATCTAAGAACTATTTACCAATGCATTTAATTTTTAGACGATGATTTTGTTGAAATATAAAATAAAGGGCAAGCCATTAAAATAAATTGAGACGTCTTAACAAAATGCTAATAGCATATTATTATTAGGAGATCAATACCTTATCTAGGAGCGGACGGCCGAACTCTCGAGATTTAATTGGAATCATCTTATCGACGACTCACAAGGCAAGTTCGTTCAACTTGCTCGGCCCTAGCATTATTGCAATTTTATGTGTTCATTGTGCATTGATTATGTTGTGCCAATTGTTATGCTGTGAATCTGTGTATTATGTGATGAATGTGAAGAGATGCAAAGTTATGTCGTTCCAGTAGGAACAAAGAGAAATTTATAACGAACGTTCGTTCCGCACCCGGATATTGGGGGTGTGCACCCGGATATTGGGGGTGGTAGAAATTGTACTATCCGGATATTGGGGATAGGTGCTTATGTGTTATTGTATGAATATGTGACATGCGTTGTGAGTTTATACTTTTGGAACTGCAAAATTCGTACATATGAGCATATTGTTGTGATGTGTTATGACTGACCCGGGTATGGGCTGGTATTGTTTTACTTGCCAGTTGCAGGAACTTCAGAAATACAGGCTTGGGAATGCGAAGGGACGGGGAATGCTTGAGAATGACGACTTGATAAAGTTAAATTTTTCTTGGCAATTATTTCGAAAATAAAGAGCATGTATTAAATTTTAAAATCGTGTGTACTTCAACTTTCCTGTTCGTATGATGAAAATTTATTATCAATTCCAATATTATTATTTTTACCAAAAGTTCTTGTGAGGTAAAAACGAATAACCTAGCTTGGTGGGTCCCATGAGGGATCCACAGCGCTGTAGCTACCCAAGATTTTGGGGATGTTACAGTACTTTTGAGAGGTGATACTCAAGATCAACTGGTGTTTTTCTAAATTATTTTCAAAAGGTGGTTTTCATTTTTAAAACCTATCCATTCCCGTTTGTGGGCTGGGTATGTATGTATGATATTCGCATTGTCGTTATGATGTTTGATCCCGAGTATGATCGAATTGGTGGCATGAACGTCGAGGCGTTGCCACACATTTGTTATACTAGCCCTCAGTGAGAGGTGTGAACTGGTGTTTACTGTTTATTGCCTCGTGGTGATTTGCGTGTTGTTGCATGACTGTGAGTTGTTAAAGCTTGGATTTTTGTGCGTTTATGCACATGGGTGATTGTTTCATGATGTTTGTGATTGTGCTGGCTATCGTTCGGGCCATTTTAATCGTCGAACAATGCCGTTGTTGTTGTGATTTTTGTATGCGTTGATATGTTATGCTGAGTTGACATCTCCGGTATGTTGTTTTGCGGTGTTATGTTCCATTGTATCTAGAATCTGTATTTTCGATATGCCGAGCCGAGGCATTTCAAACATATTGTGCCGGGGGCATGTACGTGCAAATTGCCCTTCTCGTCAGTAACGCTTTTCAAGTGTGGACCCGAGAGACACAGGATCCAGTTTTGCGAGTTGGGTTCCGAGTCTTTCGAGGCACGAACTTCAGTACAGATATCAGGATCGGCTCTAAGAGGCCCATGGGAAATGTTTCCGTCAGCTGCTTTTGTGTTGTTTCCTTGTTTTCATTATTGTGAGTTGCGGGGACGACCTTCTTTTATAAGAGGTCGAATGTAATACCCGTATTGTATTTGGACTTCTGCATTTCCTCTTTCACAAGTCTATCAATTCGCTCATGTTCGTTGATACTTTCTGAACTTGTTCTGTATTTCGGTTTTGTCGTTCGAACAAGCTGTGATCTTGTTTTGGGTCGATCTGGTTATCGCTGTGACTTTTCCGAGTCCGGTTCGATTCTTGTGAACCTTGTTCGGAAGTAACATCTTTTGGTTGTACTAGTTCTTTTATTCGAGGAGGATCAGATTTTGAACTTCTGTATTTTCAACTCTGTCGACTCGTTTATGTTCGTTGACATTTTCTGAGCTTGTCCTGCCCCTTGCTTTTGTTGATCGAACGAGTGCGGTATTGTTTCGGAATAACTCATTTGTCTTTGTGATTTTTCAATTGCTATTCCCTTTCCTGTGGATCTTATGTGAATGCACATCTTGTTGTTTTCACCGGATCATATATTGTCTCGAGTCAAGATGTGAACCTTGGAGTTGTTGTTTGAATTTTATTGTTCTTCGTGATTCGAACATGATTGTTCGATTTTTGTTGTCTCGATCATTGTGTTTGATCGTTTGATTGTTCGGTTTTTGTTGATCTCGTTTCGTGATTGTTGAACATTCAGACTCCTTTGTAATTCCCTTAAGTTCGGGAAATTAGTCTCGTTTTCGATCTTCCAACCCTTGGGCGGTGGAATTCCGTATTTGTTCAGCGATTGGCTCGCGTTTTGATTGATGTACCATTGGGTTGGTCAATCATATTGATTTTCGTTCTTTGTGTTTTGTGATTGTTCAGATAATCGACTTGATTGTATTATCCGTTTGTTGATGCTTGTCACTTGTTGGTTTTATTATGTCTCTACGGTGGCGTTGTGCTGGTCGTCGTAGAGCGTGTTTTCACGCCATATATTCCTTTGCGTTGCTTGTAACCTTTCGCCGTTGGGCGTAAGTTACGCGTTTCTTGTGTATCTCGTTGAGTTTTCCTGGCGGGGATATTGCTTCTCCCTACTTGTTTTAAGTTTCGGGACGAAACTTCTTTTAAGGAGGGTAGAATGTAAGACCCGTAATTTCGATTTCCGGTAATTTATTTTTTTTCAGCGGAAGTCTGTTTTGACAACTCGCTTGTGACCGTTTAGTCATTATGAGAATACTTAATTCTGCACTTTTCGACGTCCGAGTTCGTTTCGATGTCGTTTTGTTGAGTTCCGTGCTTTTTAGCGACTTTTCCGCACTTGAGTTCGATTCTTGCGCATCTCGTCCGAAACTATTGCTTCGAGTTTCTAGTAAGTTCACTTAATGTTATTATTCATGTTGCGAGTTTTGGTTTGGTGTTTCGATCACGTATCGTGTATTTCGGACGTTTTGGGCCATTTTCGTAATTTCCCCAAAGTTTGGGGTAATTACTTCCGTTGTCGAATTTTGAGCCTTCGGGTTTTCGGAACCGTGTGTTCTCTTAGCTCTTAGATTCCTCTTTGCGAGTACGTCGTAACCGTACCTTCGATTTATATTCAGGTTCGGGTTTCGGGGTCGTCGGGCTGTCGGAGTGGCCACGGCCGGAGCAGGGCCTGGCCTGGCCGAGTTACGGTCGTAAGGTGCCGGTTACGGCCGTACGTGCTCGGCAGGCATGGCCTGACGAATCCCAGTTACGGCCGTAAGGCGTGACTGGGTATGGCCGTACGAGCAGTGGGCATCTTCCAGACGAAGGCCGGTTACGGCCGTAATGTGTGCCAGTTACGGCCGTAAGTGTCCGGCAGGTGTTGTGTCGAGAATTATACTCTCCGACCGGCGATTGCCTCGGAGATCGGGCGACCTAGCCATTGCCGAGCAGCCGAGGCAGAATTGCCGACCAAATACCAAAGAATAAGATAAATCGGAGTCTTGAATAAGATAAATCGCCAACCGGTCCTGGTCCCAGGACAAGTCCCGGTGACGAGCGATCGACATCAAAGACGATCGTCTCTCGGTACTTGGCGATCGACTCCTGGCGACCGACTGGCGGACGATCATCTCCCGCACTTGCCGATTGACCCTTGGTGACCGACCGATGCCGACCTCTGGTGACCAGCTAGAGACGACCGCCTCATGCCGCTCGAAGCCGATAGTCATCCAGTCGGCAAAGGCCGAGCCTCAGGACAGACACCACGTGCAGAGCCGAGACAAGATCCGCATATCACGGATCGTTGACCACAGCCTCTCAGCACCTTCCCACCAGCCGACAGGCCCGCCGAAAGGTGTCAGTAGGACCGCATGTGACAGTGACTCCGGATGCGTGCTGGCTCCTCATCGACCGCACACTGGCCGCCAAGAATGCCTTGGACTTTAGGCCGACAGCCCGTGTGACTTAAGGACGATCGCCCCATTATTATATTGGCCGGCAGACGATCGCCCCATTATTATATTGGCCGGAAGGCGATCGCCCGCCAGAAATCAAGGCTCCTCAGCCCCTATAAATAAAAGGCAGCCTGCACTTGGATTTGAGGCTGGCATTATCGCGATTTAAGCACACAATACAGAAGCAATACACAGCACTTGGCTCTCTCCTACTCTTGGCAACAACTATCTTTTGGTTCTTTCTTCTCTCGGCCTCTCTCATACAGAAGATGATCGGCAGGGACGAAGAACACCAAGCTTCGCTCAAGAGCTGAATTAACAGAGTCTTTTTACACTCATTGTACTTAGATTCTCACATTAATACTTGTATCCACGAATATTTGTATTAATAACATCTCGCGAGAGCATTCAAGCCCGGGCCTAACAAACCCGGCAAATCTTGTGTTTATTCATATTCTCTCGGAAGTGCTCCTGCAAATTTGTTTGTTGTCCGTCCATTCCAGCAGTATTTAATCTTCGGATAAATATTTTGGGCAACGACAATTGGCGCTAGAGGAAGGGGCATCTAACCCTCAAATTTTTATTCCTACCGTCTCGAAGAACACTCACTGTTCTCGGGGCATATACTTGAAGTGACACTCACTGCGCTTCAAAGAAATCTTTCAGAAATCATGTCTTCCGCCTCCGCGTCGAAGAAAGCCGCCGGCCAGCCCACCAGACGCCTCTTTCCGTCTCAGTCCGAGCCACAGCTGATGGTGGAGGGTAGCCGCCGCGGTCCGAGACGCTCGATCCCGCCCCTGACGGGCGGCCCAAGCCTGTCGCTCGATCAGTTTCGAACCGCGGAATAGATCGACGAGGCCATGGCCATCCTACAGGAGCGACGGAGTGCTCTCGACGCGCCTCCCGCTATCACCCCATCGGCCATCCGCCGGAAGACCAAGCGGAAGCTCAAGGCGTTACTGGCCGAGCGATCGCCAGGAGGCTCTCATCCGCAAGGAGAGGCGCTCGCGCCTGGGCACTCTGCTGATCGCTGGGCGGTGACTGTCTTGGCGACGGGGCCCGGCCCGGCCTACGAGACGACGGAGTTTGAGTACGTCACCAGGAGCTCGGCCTACCCGACTCCCAGAAGGCAGCCCAGCCTTCTGGCTCCCGCTCGCCAAATAGCCGAGATCAGCAGCAGCGGAGTCCAGAGATCGGTACACGATCGCCTCGGCTCCCGCTCCCAAAGCCGATCCGCAAGCAACCGAGCCACGACGATGGCCGCGATGCAACGTCAGCTCGACGACATGAAGGCGCTCTTGGAATCCAGGGCAGGCGCCAAGAAGACGATCGCCGAGCCGAGCGAGCCGCTCGAGGTCCACATCGAGCTCGCCCCCGTGCAGCACAAGATCGATCCCCCGCAAACACATTTGTACGAGGGGATATCGGACCCCGAAATACACCTGAGCAAGTTCAACATCTACATGATCGGGTGTGGGGCATCTGACGCGACCAGGTGCCGAATGTTCCCCCTGACGCTGGACGACCTCGCCCACAGGTGGTACGCCTCATTGCCACCTCGGTCCATCAGCTCCTTTAACCAACTGGCGAACGTCTTCACAGAGTACTTCGCCACGAGGGCCGCTCGGCCAGAAGGTCCCCATCGCATGTTGCGGATCAAGCAAGGGGAAGAAGAGTCCGACTCGGACTACATCGACCGGGTAGACGAGATCATCCTCAACGGCGAGCCCGTAAGCAATGAGATCGCCCTCTACGTGGTCCTAGGAGAATTCCATGGTCTTTCGCCTTTGTTCAGGCATCTTACGAAGGACCAACCTGCGACCTACGCGATCTTACGAGCTAGGGACACAGACTTTCTGGCCAGGCAAAGGTTTCTCCTTAACCTATGAGCAGCGCGATCGGCGCCCGAACGACGATCTCCCGCCCGATCGCCAATATCAACCTATGAATAACGTGATCGGTAGCCGAGCGACGATCACAGTCTTCCAGCCCGATCGCCATCATCAAGCAACATCAGCCAAAAACGGAGGACTCGCTCGCCATCTACAGTCCACCATTTAACATGACGGACTAAGGCTCGTGATCGCCTCCACCGCACATCATAAAGCCATGGTTCTGGTAGTCGATGGAACCGGCTGCTTCGGCCATGCAAGGTCCCTTTGGGCCAAGATCGCCCGCCCTTCGTTTAAATACGAGGCCGGCGTAGTCCGAGGGCCCTCCAAAATTAATCAGTGGACACGATCGCACGCCCTCAAGGTCCATCATCTAACATGGTGAACCCGGGCAATGCGACACGTGCCACTACCCCCATCTCAACGTACACCGTCGAGGTTCGCCATCTCCATGGCGGGCCGAGGTGGAAGCAGAGCTAACAAGCCGCGGGCGTGGAGTTGAATCATCCAACGCTGCCCCGCGCAAGGACTCCTCTAGACCAAGACCGCACGCCCTTCGTTTAAATACGAGGCGAGGCGCAGCCTAACAGAGGACCCTCACAATAAAATGAGTCACGAGACACTCAATGTCTTCGCGCACAAGACACGGTCATGGAGTCGGTCCATCGAACTCCGCGACTGTGCACGATTCCTCAAACGACGAAACCATCAAGTTTCTGAGGGGGATCGGCCAATGTTGTTTTTTGCAGGTACAAGACCGAAAGATAGCTAGCCAATCGACCAGATAGCCCAAGTCCGAATCCAAAGTCAGCTCAACGGGTTGCCCGTCCTCATCTTACCATATCGCCAGCAAAGAACCACCTCGCCCCATGTCTTCAACATCGGAGCAAGCTGGGGGGCAATTGTTGTGTCGAGAATTATACTCTCCGACCGGCGATCGCCTCGGAGATCGGGCGACCTAGCCATTGCCGAACAGCCGAGGCAGAATTGCCGACCAGCGACCAGGCGGCCTAGCCTTAGCCCGACAGTCAAGATAAATCGGCCAACCGAAGGTCCCAGGACAAGTCCCGGTGCCGAGCGATCGACATCAAAGACGATCGTCACTCGGTACTTGGCGATCGACTCCTGGCGACCGACTGGCGGACGATCATCTCCCGGCACTTGCCGATTGACCCTTGGTGACCGACCGATGCCGACCTCTGGTGACCAGCTAGAGACGACCGTCTCATGCCGCTCGAAGCCGATAGTCATCTAGTCGGCAAAGGCCGAGCCTCAGGACAGACACCACGTGCAGAGCCGAGACAAGATCCGCATATCACGGATCGTTGACCACAGCCTCTCAGCACCTTCCCACCAGCCGACAGGCCCGCCGAAAGGTGTCAGTAGGACCGCATGTGACAGTGACTCCGGACGCGTGCTGGCTCCTCATTGGACCGCACAGCTGGCTGCCAGCAGCTGCCTTGGACTTTAGGCCGACAGCCCGTGTGACTTAAGGACGATCGCCCCATTATTATATTGGACGGCAGATGATCGCCACATTATTATAGTGGACGGAAGGCGATCGCCCGCCAGAAATCAAGGCTCCTCAGCCCCTATAAATAAAAGGCAGCCTGCACTTGGATTTGAGGCTGGCATTATCGCGATTTCAGCACACAATACAGAAGCAATACACAGCACTTGGCTCTCTCCTACTCTTGGCAACAACTATATTTTGGTTCTTTCTTCTCTCGGCCTCTCTCATACAGAAGACGATCGGCAGGGACGAAGAGCACCAAGCTTCGCTCAAGAGCTGGATTAACAGAGTCTTTTTACACTCATTGTACTTAGATTCTCACATTAATACTTGTATCCATGAATATTTGTATTAATAACATCTTGCGAGAGCATTCAAGCCCGGGCCTAACAAACCCGGCAAATCTTGTGTTTATTCATATTCTCTCGGAAGTGCTCCCGCAAATTTGTTTGTTGTCCGTCCATTCCAGCAGTATTTAATCTTCAGATAAATATTTTGGGCAACGATAGCAGGTGCTGGGCAGATTTTTTGACGAATGCCGGTTACGGCCGTAAGGCCTGCCGAGTACGGCCGTAAGGGCCGAGTTACGACCGTAAGGCACTGCCAGTTACGGTCGTAACCCTACCGGCTATATATAGCCTGGTCTCGGTCAGACTTCATTTTTACTCGATTTTCTCCTTTTTTCGGCGGCTGGCGACGGGAGGCTCGGGAAATCGAGTTCTTGGCCGATTCTAGTCAATTCCAAGACGTTTTGGAAGATTCTTGTTGATTATATAATCATCCAATCCATGTATTTCGTCGAATCAAGGTATATTTCTTGATTTTTCTTCAAGTTGACTTTTCGGAGAATTTGTTCTTGATTTCGATTGTAGTCTGATTTTGATACATCGGTTGGTGTAGTATGATGTTATTAATCGTGTTCTATGGGTTGTATATCCATATTTCGAGTTTGTTCAACTCGATTAGTGATTCGAGTGTTCTTGGGAGTTATCGAACATTGAGTGTTCGATTAAATGTCCCAATGAGTTCCCTTCGATAGTTTGTTGGGATTTCCATTGTTTTGGCCTTGATTCTCGTCGTAACTGTTGGGATTCGGTGCCTAAATCGAAGGCCCAGCGGAAGCGGTAAAATAAAAATTAATTCGATCCGAATCCCTACGAGGATCGATCGAGCTACGTATATATGAATATCAAAAACGAATTCACAAGAGATATAGAAACTCACCCTTGTAGTCCGTTGATTTAGATGGATAACCTTCTATTGAGCTATTCCCCAAGCTTTGCTTGATCTCTATGAATCTATTCCGCTTCAATCCCTTGAACGATCCAACACTGAAAGCACCGCGTCTCTACTTGTCACGCGCCGGAAAAACAAACGGAATGACAACACCTTGCTATCCTCCGAGGATACGGCTAGAGCTAGGTGATGAAGCTATATATGTAAAGATTATTACACTCTAAGTGTTTTAATCTTACTCTCTCAATATTTTCTCTCAATTTTCTCCAAGAAAATGAAAAATCAAGAACTTGATGAATAAAGATGAAGAAGACTTGGAGAAGTCTTTTCTTTCTCTCTCTACACACTTATTCACGTTGGAAATGGATGTTAGGAGTATGCCCTCGAATGCCACTCAGAGGTTGTTGAGTGAGGGCATTGTACTTGTAATTATGTAAACCATTTATATAAGGCAAATGAATGTTTCTTTATTTACTGGTAGTTACTGGCATTCCTAACTCGTAAATAAACATATAGAAACTAGTCCGTGTATTTGAGAGCAAAACATTCCACTCCTTATTGGATAAGGGGATAGGCACTGGAAAGGTTATAACTTAAATACTTAATCGTTCGCAAATCGATGAAACTTGACTGGGCGTTAAGTTTATGTGAAGACTTGTATGACGTGTTCTTTGACATGGAGAGTGCCTGTCGAACACTAATGGTTAGTGGGAGCACACGTTATAGGTATGCTAATTGGATTAGTATACTCGAACCGACTCACCCTCGATTCGTCACACGGATTTCACTCCGGGACAGTCAATGACGGAATCGAAAGGTTGTGATAGGTATTCGTGAACCTTCGACTTGAGGATTTAGTAGGGATGTGCTTGTGACGTCAAGATTTTCATTAGAGTAGTTCGATCCTGTAAACCGGAAGGCGGGGGTCAACCTCGACATGCATCTTTACGGGCAAGTAGCAGGTCCTACTGAATACCAAGATAGAATTCTTTCTCCCGTTAGTGAGCGGGTTATATGTCCTATGCGGTTATTGGTAGATGAGATCATAAGTATTTGGCCAAAGCATTGGAGCTAGTTATATTAGATACATGACAGCTCGATGATCTCGATTTGTATTAACGCATGTAGAGCGTCAAGTACAAAAAGGGTTTGACTGACCGTGACCCTATAACTTGATCCGGATATTTGAAACAAGGGTTTATACGTATGCTGGTATTCACGACAGAATGGTTCTTGAATGATCCCAATCATTCGTTCTCGGTTGGGGTACAGTGTAGGCCGCCAGGCTGGCTAGGCGGTGCTACTACTCTTTGGTTCCTCCCATTGCTGATTGAGACGAACCTACCGAGTCGCGCAATAGGATTGACGACGGAATGAATCAAGCTTATTCTCTCTTTATAAATATTAGATATTGGATATCTAATTTATTGGACATTGTATGTCTAATTAAATTTGGGACATTGGATGTCTAAATTGATTTATTGAATAAATTGATTTACGGCCTAATGAATTAAATAAATTACTGGGTGATTACTTTAATTCATGAATATAATTATTTCTTGGAGAAATTAATTATGTTATTATGTATTTGATATGATTAATTAATTGGATTAATTAATCGATATAAATACATCGGAACGAAATCGGAGTTTATCTGTTTGGACTCACGGGAGTCCGAAACGAACAAAACTCATTCGATTTTCATCATGGCCGCCCCCCCTTCCACCTACATTCCCATTGTCTTTTCTTTCCATTTTTTATTGGATGATAATGCAAGGAAAAGGACTTGTGGGGCATTTTTCTCATGTGAATGAGTTGTAACATGTGGAAGGAGAATATAGATAAGAAGACTTCAATCTCTCAAATACAATTGATTGGTTTCATACGTGAATTTAAGTGTAGAGAGAGAGAGAGAGAGAGAGAAAAGACTTCTCCAAGTCTTCTTCATCTTTATTCATCAACTTCTTCTTCATTTTTCTTGGAAAAAAATTGAGAGAAATTATTGAGAGAGATATTATACACTTAGAGTGTAGTAATAAATAGCTTCATCACTTAGCTCTAGCCGTATCCTCGGAGGATATCAAGGTGATCATCGTTCCGGTCGTTTTTCCGGCGCGTGGCAAGTAGAGACGCGGTGCTTTCGGCGTTGGATCATTCAAGAGCTTGGGGAATAGCTCAAGAGAAGGTTATCCATCTAATCAACGGACTACATGGGTAAGTTTCTATATCTCTTGTGAATTCGTTTTTGATATTCGTATATACGTAGCTCGATCGATCATCGTAGGGTTTCGGATCGAATTAATTTTCATTTTACCGCTTCCGCTGGGCCTTCGTTTAAGGCACCGAATCATAACAGTGGTATCGGAGCGTAGGTCTTGCGATCGTATATACGATATTAGCATTTGGAATGCTTGATTAGATGGTGAATGATTTGGAATTATTTTAGTCATAATCGTGGTATATGTTTTTACGTTCGTTGTAGTTATATTTTTCGTAAGTTTATGTCTAAATATAAATCTTAATTTCTTGGAAATATGCTTTATATTGAAGATATGAATGTTGGAGAATATAGATATTGGATATCCGGTCGAAAAACTATCCCCGAAATGCCGTTGGACGGTCCGGAGAGGGCCCAGTGGTTGCGGCCTGGCACAGCATCAGGCTCCGTGGGCCGCGGCACGAGCTCCAGGCCGCCAGGTCGGCCGAATGCCGGCGTGACTTCGGCCATGCGAACTTTGTCTGGCCAGATGTCGGCCGATGACTTCGGCCATGGCAGGCCTTTCTCGCCCCGGCTCGATTTTTTCGTGTATTCTTGAAAAATTAATCTCCCTCATGTTAAATTGGATTTAATATGATTAAAATGATTTATGGTATTTCATTTTATAAGGTAAATTTGATTAATTGGAATATTTATGGTCGACCGAATTATTTTGAACGTTATCATATTACCAATTGTGTGAATCGATTGGATCGGTTCGTATTGTTGATTGGATCATTGAATCTCTATGCTTTCCATTTATATAGTATTTATTGGATGAATGCTTTTTGAATGGGGATGTGGTTCATGGACTTAGTTTTGAATCGTTCGTTTTATTCGATTGGGTTGTAAAGGCCGTTTTGAGCCTATTTATTTTACTAGAAATATTTGTATCTAGGATGCAATTTTCAATGCAAAATTTATATGTAATGACGAAGACCGGAGGAAGATCCATTTCGAGAAGACGAAGATTCAAGACGAAGAATTGTAATTAGATTAGAGTTTTTGTTTTCTAGGAACGGTCCATGAACCACATGTTGGTAGCAACTAGGTTGTGAAATGATTGTTTCATATTATATGAATGCCACAAACGCGCTTAAATGATTAATGTGCAAAGTGTAACGATAATCGCGAAAATTCTCCCACGATAAATTATTAAGTTTATAAGGTTTCAAGGTTTTCCTTCCCGCCATCGAGTTTTCGGGAAATTGAAATCCAAACCGGATGTGCTATGCTTCCGAGTTATCGGGGTAGTCGTTCGTGGAGGACGATAAATTATCGGGAGCGCATTGGATGCCTTCGGTTGGAGCAAATTTTATCCCTAGAAACCTGATAGGTTGCCGAATAAGATTCAATTGTGAAACTGATTTGCGTCGATGGTATAAACTTAACTTGTTCACGAACCATAGAAACCGTATAGGTTGAGGGGAGTGAACAAGGGGAAAAAGAAGATCAAATCATCCATTAGATGGGTTGGTGTTGGACATCACTTTATGAAAATTAATAGACTAGAAACCTGTTCGGTTACCCTCTATTAAGATTTATAAAGAACTCGATCACCACTATGAAGTAGAGCGACGATACATCTGGATTTCACATGGGAGTGTGTTATTCTGATAAAATAGTAGGAGCTGGGTAACAAGAATAGAAAAGACCTCAATTCTATACTCAGAACATAATTGAATGAGTCACTAATTAATCTGTTATACTTAATGCAGACAAATCTCAATATGACAATGAATCCACTCGCAATTCTACTCGAAAAGAACACTTTAATAGGACCTAACTTTGTGGATTGGCTCCGCAATATGATGATTGTCCTCAGTATAGAGGCACTGGAATACGTCTTGGAGACGGACATTCCGGCGCCTCCTGTGCGGACCCGGGCCAATCAGGAAGAGATTGAAAACCATGAAAAGTGGGTTAAGGATGACGTGAAAGTCCGTGCTTATATGATGGCTTCCATGTCTAATGACCTTCAGAGAGCTCATGAGAAAATTACTTCTGCTAGGCAGATTCTATCTCACTTAACCGAACTTTATGGTGAGCACAGCAGAACTGCTAGATATGAGATATCCAAGCAACTGTTCGGTGCAAGGATGAAGGAAGGTGAGAAGGTTGGGGAACACGTCCTCAAAATGATATCCATGATCGAGATATTGGAGGCTCTTGATTTTAAAATGGATACTTCTCTCCAAACCGACCTTATCCTACAGTCTCTCCCTGATTCCTTCTCACAATTTGTTATGAACTTCAACTGCAATGAGATTGCATGCAATTTAGCTGGGCTAATGAACAAACTTGTGACCGCTCAGTCACAGATGAAGACTCCGCGGATGAAGAAGTCTGCTCTTATGATTTCTTCTGGACCTCGGAGGTCTAAGAACAAGAAGAAAAAGACCAAGAAGCAAACTGGACCACAAGTTAAGGACCTTAAGGGTAAGGGCAAGGCCCCAATGGTTCCAAAGAACAAGAAGAAGAAGGATGCTTGTCTCAAGTGCAGTGAGCTGGGCCACTGGCCTAGAGACTGTCCGATTCTTCATGGCACTTCAGGTACAGAACTTTTAGTTTTGGAAACAAATTGTTCTGCTACTGTATTTTCTACTTCCTGGATACTGGATTCTGGTGCTAGTTCTCATATTTGTACCGTGAATCAGGATTTGGAACAAAGTAGGAAGCTTGGAGCTGGAGAAGTTATGATCACAGTCGGAAGCGGGCATAGTGTCGAGGGGACCGACATAGGATCACTTCTTTTGGGTTTAGAATCCGGCGTTGTTTTGACTTTAGAAGATGTACTTGTTTTGCCCAAGGGGCACAAAAACATTGTATCCATTCCGGTCATGGACCGAAAGGACTTTTCATTTTTCATTGGTGATGGTTCCTGCAAAATTTATTTTAGAAATAAACTAGTGGGTACTGCTACATTGTTGAATGGATTGTATCATCTAAATCTCAGCAACAAAGTAGTTGTGAATACTATGACTAGAAAACGTGGTAGGGATGAAACCAATCAAGTTTTGAAATGGCATCTTAGACTTGGTCATGTTGTTCAGACCAAGGTTTACAAGATGGAAAAAAGATGGACTTAAGGGTCCATTGGGATCGGATCCCTTTCCTACTTGTGAATCTTGCCTTAAAGGCAAAATGACTAAGTCCCCCTTCACAGGGACTTTTGAAAGAGCCGCTGATAAACTGGGATTAATCCATACTGACGTTTGTGGTGCTTTGGAAGCAGCACGTGACGGATATCAATATTTCATAACGTTTACAGATGATCATACTAGGTATGGTTATGTATACTTAATGAAACATAAATCCGAGGCCTTTGAGAAATTCCAGGAATTCAAGGCCCTCGTCGAGAAACAAACTGGTAATCATATCAAAGCACTTCGGTCGGACCGAGGTGGGGAGTATATGAGTACGGAGTTTGACGAGTTCCTTAAGGAACATGGAATAGTTTCACAACTAACACCTCCAGGTACTCCTCAGTTAAATGGTGTGTCAAAAACCCTGTTGAACATGGTCCGTTCCCTGCTGGGCTATACTGACTTGCCGATTTACCGGTGGGGGTATGCACTCCTGACTGCTGCATATATCTTGAACAGATGTCCTTCCAAATCTGTTCCTAAAACTCCACATGAGATATGGGAGGGAAGGAAACCAAGTCTTAATCATATTAGGATTTGGGGATGTCCCGCCTATGTCAAGAAGACTAAGGTGGAAAAGTTGGAAGCTAGGTCTGCGAAGGGACATTTCATTGGATTCCCATCTGGGACGATGGGATATCTATTCTACATGCCCGAAGATCGAAGGATCGTTGTTTCTTTACAAGCACACTTCCTAGAAGATGAGTTCATTTAGGAAGGCGGAGCAGGTAGAAGTATTTCTTTAGAAGAATACAATGAAACTCCTCGAGAGACACCTGTGCAAGAAACTCAAACCAAACTTTCTGAAACACAAGTACAACCACCTCGTAGGTCTAGTAGGGTGTCTCATTTACCTGAGAGGTATGGGCTTGTACACTTGGAGGAGCTGGGTCTCCATGAGGTTCCAAGTGATAGCCAAGAGACCGACCCGACGACCTATGACCAAGTGATGGTGGATGTAGAGTCCTCGAAATGGCGTGAAGCTATGAAGCTGAGATAGACTCGATGCATGTCAATCAGGTGTAGACTCTAGTAGATCGCCCCAAGGGCATAGTGCCAATTGGGAACAAGTGGATCTACAAGAGAAAGACTGATGGTGATGGCAAGGTTGACGCCTATAAGGCCAGGCTTGTGGCAAAGGGTTATACCCAGAAGGAAGGGATCGATTACCACGATACCTTCTCGCCTGTAGCCATGATCAAGTCTATTCGCATGATGCTTGCTATAGCTGCCTACCACGATTATGAGATATGGAAAATGGACGTAAAGACGGCTTTCCTTAATGGATTCCTCGAGGAGGAAATCTATATGGAGCAGCCTAAAGGCTTTGTGTCCGAAGTCGATATTCAGAAAGTGTGCAAGCTTCAGCGTTCCATTTATGGACTGAAGCAAGCGTCGCGTATTTGGAACCTTCGTTTTGACGAGGCAATCAAAGAGTTTGATTTCGTGCAAAATGAGGTGGAACATTGTGTATACAATAGGGTTAGTGGGAGCAAGATCGCATTCTTAGTACTATATGTGGATGATATGCTGCTAATAGGAAATGATGTGGGAATGCTCAGTTCTGTAAAAGCTTGGCTTTCGAGTAATTTCTCCATGAAAGACTTGGGAGAATCTACCTATATTCTTGGTATTCGACTCTACCGGGATAGAGCGAAGAGAACAATAGGTCTTTCCCAATCCCTCTATATAGATAAAATCTTAAAGCGATTTAAGATGGATGATTCTAAAAGAGGGTTCCTACCGATGCAACATGGAATAAAACTCTCCTTGAAGATGTGTCCCCAAAGTGAGGAACAACGCAAGGAAATGAGTAATATACCATATGCTTCGGTCGTGGGTAGCCTTATGTATGCTATGTTGTGTACAGGATCTGACATCGCGCATGCTGTAAGCGTGGTGAGTAGGTTTCAGGAAAACCCAGGTAGGGAACATTGGACTGCTGTAAAGAACGTTCTCAAGTACTTGAGAAGGACTAGAGATATGGTTCTGATGTATGGCGGTGGAGAATTGGATGTGGTGGGATTCACTGATTCGGACTTCCAAGGACTGAAGGACGACTCGATGTCCACTTCTGGCAACATATTTACTCTTAATGGAGGAGCAGTATCTTGGCGCAGTGCCAAGCATAGCGCGACTGCTGATTCCACCTGTCAGGCTGAGTATCAAGCAGCCTCGGAGGCTTCCAAGAAAGGGTTCTGGATTAAGAAGTTTTTGTAACACCCCAAACTAGGCAGATATTACAGTGCCGTGGACCCCCAACTGGGACCCACCAGGTGAATGAAAACTGATGAATTAAATAATATAATTGTAGTACCGAACCACATTATATTACCAAATACTCCGATGAGGAGATTAAGTACAATACACCAGGACAATACAGAATACTAGTATATTTTATATGAAGATAAAATACACCACTCTGAATAAATAAACATCTCAAACGGAATTTGCAGCGGAAAATACAAATGACGGAAATGACTGAAATGACTGAAATAACTGGAAAGACTGGGGCCCCCTACTAGTATCACTGGGACTCCTCGCCGTCAGCATGCTCTTCCCGTGCCTTTGCCTTGCCGTGACCTGAAAACAAAATCCCCCAATGGGGTCGCCATACGTAACAACAATCCTCAAGGGTTGAAAATACACAATCATGATTTAACTGAAGTTATGAAATATCCTTAGTTATGAATTACGCTGAAGAGGAGTATCATAGTACGCCCGTAGTGTTCTGTGCAAGTGTACAAGACGGATAACCGGACACACCCGTCCTTGTACCTAATTAGTCTCACGGAGTTAATCTTTACCGTGTGCACAGCCCAATGTATCACTCCCAATACATGGCCATCACGTGCCCGACTAAAAATTCCACACATCCGCACCCGGCCACGCAATATGAACCCAGAAGGTCATATGAACGAGAATGACCACAATGAAAATCAATGAATAATAATAATCTGACAAAGTCAAGAATGACTCACCGAGATGAAAGTAATAATGAAGTGATTGATAGTTTCAATGAAATGATTAGAACCGTCGTTCCTCGTTAATGAAGTGATTCTTCGACAATTACAAGTCTCAATATGATTAATACAATGATGAATGAGTTATGATTATGAATGATCAACAACAAAAGGAATGAAATCCTTTTAACCGAGTAAGAATTAACTTACACAACACCGATGAAGAATGTCCGTCCACGAACAATGTCCTAAATGAAAAGTCGGTCGCTCGAACAACCTTGAATAACACAATTTACCAATAATTCGATCATTACACGAATCAAATACGATCATAACCGACTCAAACGTCGATACAACAATATCCAAACTCGAATATATCGAAACCAACTCCAAGATGAGTATTTCAAACCATCAAAACACTTTCAATGATATCAATAATCCCATAGGAATCCACAATTTCAAGATTACAACAACGTCAATCGGAAATCCCCAAATTAACCGAAGTCAACCCCAAGGGTTCTTGAGATAAATCCCCAAAATAGTCATTAAATCCGTAGGAATATATTTATCCAAGATAGATAATCCATATCTAACATATTCCAACAACAATCCAAGCTTACACGAAGAAAATCGGAAGGAAAACCCAAAAATCCGAAATTCTAGATCCAAGAGATTAATACCTTAGATTTGATGTTTTGGAGATGATGAAGTGAAGATTAATTCAACTCAAAGACTTGAAGAAGATGATTGATGATTACACCTCGACGAATACTCTTCAACTCGCTCCAAATCGCCTGGAACCGATGAGAGAATGTGAAGAAATGACAAATGCCGAAATATGGGCTAACTGTCCAATTTATAGTGATTCCAGTTTAGCGCGCGCTAGCTCTTGTGCGTAGCGTGCGCTAACGGGTATTTTGGGTAGTCCAGTACCCACTGTCCGGAAACAGTAGCGCGCGCTACGTACCTGCTTATAGCGTGCGCTACGGCTAGGCACTTAGCGTGCGCTAACCCCAAAATGTTAGCGTGCGCTAACGAATTATCTGATGCCCAGTACTGGAGTCCAGAACATTCTGTCCTCTGATCTGATCTCGGTAGCGTGCGCTAGAACCAAAGATTAGCGTGCGCTACTACACCATTTGCGTACGCTAACAACCACTCTTAGCGTGCACTATGAATAAATTCAATTCAGTCCGGTAGCCACTGGACTCAACCTGATCGGACCTTAGCGCGCGCTACACCAACTGTATAGCGTGCGCTACTCCGGCTCACTAGCACGCGCTACTTACCATTCGTAGCGTGCGCTACCTACAATCCCAACTGCAGTCCAGTGCCTTCTGGACTGCCTGCTCAACTACACTAGCGTGCGCTAGTGTTGAGAGGTAGCGTGCGCTACCAGTACTCAATTAGCGCACGCTAAAGAGAGTACGTAGTGTGCGCTACTTCTCACATACATCACACTATGAAAAGACAACGATGGTAAACACCGCACGATTATCCAACTAGATTGATGATGAATGACGATACAATTACTCTGAACGATGAATACAATGATTGAATATGAGTGACAAATGATCATTAATGAGCGAAAAATACTGAGTGACAATTACTGAATGATAAATACTGAATGATAATGACTGAATTACAACCGGGTATTACATACACCCCCCCTTAAAAGAGTTTCGTCCCCGAAACTAAGGGTCAAAAAACTCGGGATAACTCTCCCGCATACTATCCTCGGTTTCCCAAGTAGCCTCTTCGACTCCGTGTCTAGACCACTGAATTTTAACCAAAGGAATCGTCTTATTCCTCAACTGTTTGATTCGCCGCTCTAAAACTCGTATAGGACTCTCCTCATATGAATGATCATCGGCGATCTCGATTTCGTCGAACTGAAGTATGTGACTCGGGTCGGCAACATACTTCCGCAACTGAGAGATGTGAAACACATTATGAATTCGGCTCAACGCCGGAGGTAAAGCCAATCGATAAGCTAACTCGCCTACTCGATCCAAAATCTCAAACGGTCCAATGAATCTCGGACTCAACTTTTCCCTCTTCCCAAAACGGAACATACCACGACTCGGGGATACCTTGACCAACACGTGGTCACCTGTCTCAAACTCTAATGGTCGACGACGGTTATCTGCATATGATTTCTGTCGACTCTGAGCGGTCAACAAACGACTCCTGATCAAAGTTACCTTCTCACGGGCGGCTATAAGCATATCGGGCTCGGTGCCGATTGATTTTGATAGGTCGTCCCAATATAAGGGAGATTGACAACGACGACCGTACAAGGCCTCGTAAGGTGCCATCTTAATCGAAGCATGCCAACTATTATTATACGTGAATTCGATCAATGGTAGTTGGGCTTCCAATCGTCTTTCCAATCAAGGGCGCATGCCCTCAACATGTCCTCTAATGTCTGAATGGTTCTCTCTGATTATCCGTCAGACTGAGGATGAAAAGCGGTACTGAGATTAAGCTGAGTTCCCATAGCACGATGAACTGATTTCCAAAAATGAGACACAAACCGTCTGTCACGATCGGAAATGATACTTTTAGGAGTACCGTGCAGTCTCACTATCTCTTTGATGAATAACTGGGCCAGTCTCTTGGGACCCCACGTATCCTTAATCTCAAGAAAATAAGCTGATTTAGTCAAACGGTCCACAATCACCCAGATTGTATTCATGCCACGACGACTCGTCGGTAAACTCGTGATGAAGTCCATAGAAATATCTTCCCACTTCCACTCTGGAATAGGGAGCGGTTTCAGCATACCCACCGGTCGCTGATGTTCAATCTTAACTTGCTGACAGGTTAAGCATCTCGAAACAAATTCCACGACTTCTCGCTTCATATTACTCCACCAGTAATTTTGTTTCAAGTCTTTATACATCTTGCTAGACCCCGGGTGAACGGAATAAGGGATAGCATGAGCTTCTCTCAAAATCGAGTTTTTCAACTCGTCATTCGCCAGTACGCACAACCGATTCTTAAATCTCAAAAGTCCATCCTCAAGGACCACGAATCCAGGGGCTTTCCCCTGAGCCACATCCTCACGGATGTGCAACAATGATGGGTCCGAACCCTGATTCTCTCTGATTGCCTCCTCAAGTGGCGATGAAATCTCTAACATGCAAAGTTGCCCTTGCACTCGCTGAAGCCAGACCTCGATCTCGGGTCTAAGGAATTCTTGTTTAAGTTCCTTCTGAACTGTTAATCGAGCAAGCATCTGCTCCTGAACGGACTTACGACTCAAGGCGTCAGCGACAACGTTCGCCTTACCCGGGTGGTAAAGGACCTCGATATCATAATCTTTTATTAGTTCCAACCACCGTCTCTGTCGCATATTTAACTCCTTCTGAGTAAATATATACTTTAAACTCTTATGATCGGTGAATATCTGACAGGTAACGCCATAAAGATAATGACGCCAAATCTTCAATGCGAACACCACGGCTGCTAGCTCGAGGTCGTGGGTCGGATAATTAACCTCGTAAGGTCTCAATTGTCGTGAAGCATAAGCAATAACTTTTCCGTTCTGCATGAGTACACATCCGAGACCCTGTCCGGACGCATCACTATAAACCACAAATCCCTCCGTCCTTTGCGGTAAAGAATGGACAGGTGCTGAAGTTAACCGGCTCTTGAGTTCCTCAAAACTCTATCGACATGCGGCGGACCACGTGTATTTCTTATCCTTCCGTAAAAGGTTCGTCATGGGTTAAGCGATTTTGGAAAATCCCTCCACAAATCGCCGATAATAACCCGCTAATCCAAGGAAACTTCGGATTTCCTTAACATTCTTCGGAGGTAGCCAATCTCGAATAGCCTCCGTCTTCTGAGGATCGACACGAAATCCGTTTGATGAAATTACGTGTCCGAGAAACGTCACTTCGGACATCCAGAACTCACATTTGGAAAACTTCCCATAAAGTTGTTCTCGTCTCAACACGTCGAGCACTTGATGAAGGTGAAACTCGTGTTCCTCCCGGTCACTAGAATAAATCAAAATGTCATCGATGAAGACAACAACAAACTAATCCAAAAAGTCGATGAAAACCCGATTCATTAACTCCATGAATACCACAGGTGCATTAGTCAATCTAAACGGCATAACCACAAACTCATAATGACCATAGCGTGTTCAAAACGCCGTCCTTGTGATATCCGACTCTCGAATCCGCAACTGATGATATCCAGATCTTAAGTCGATCTTGGAAAATACTGAAGCTCCCTGAAGTTGATCTAAGAGATTATCAATACGGGGTAAGGGATACTTATTCTTGATTGTCACCTTGTTCAACTCCCGATAATCAATACACAAGCAAAAAGAACCATTCTTCTTCTTGACAAATAACACTGGTGCTCCCCACGGGGACGCACTCAGTCGAATATAACCCTTCTCAAACAACTCCTCAAGTTGGTTCTTTAATTCCTGCATTTCGGTCAGGGCCATCCGGTACGGTGCCTTCGATATCGGGGACGTACCGGGATCCAACTCAATCGTTAATTCCACATCCCTCTGTGGAGGCAAACCGGGTAACTCATCTGGAAAAACATCGGCATATTCCCTCACTACTGGAATATCCGTCAACATTACTGATGATTTCTCGGTTTTGGTCATATAGCACCAATAACCAACACACCCCTGATTGAGTAATCTCACTGCTTTCATCAAATTAATGACCTTACCAGAACTGCCGGGATTACCTCCCTGAAACACACATTCGACCCCATCGTCTGAAATGATAGTGACCAAACGCTTACGGACACTAATGATGGCATCATGACGATCTATCCAATCAATCCCCAAGATGACGTCGTATCTCGGCAAATCTACTATGATTAGGTCCACTGGCCATACACAACAATGAAACTGAATCGGACAATTCTGAATCTCACGATTACCGATAATTCGTCTACCATCAGGTAGACCAATGATATAAGGCTCACAACTAGTAGCACTACCCAGACGTAGTCTACTCAAACATGACTCGGAAATGAATGAATGCGATGCACCAGTATCAAAAAGGGTACACACAGGTTGAGATAGAATATCGAGTGTACCTGAGATCATTCGGGCCTCTGGATCATCAGTCTTCTTCATCTCATAAATCCGGGGCTTGCCAGTCCCGGCACCGGACCCTCCCGTCTGCTGGCTATAGGCTCCACCTTTAGTCGCTCCTGTCGTTTTAAACGACGCTGACTGAGTAGCTTGATTCTGAACAGCTGACTGCTTAGGGGCCTGAGATGATGTCTGAGTAGGTTTGGAGCCCCTATGGCAAAAACGGGCCTTATGCCCAACAATTCCACAGTTATGACACGTGACAGACTGTCTCGGACACTTGGTGCTGACATGACCAAGATCCCCACAGTATAACAGGTGATGGCCGAACTGGCCGCTCGTGACTGAGATTCCGCGGGTTTAGACATCACAGGAGGTCGCTCAGAAAAAGCAGAGCCCGCACGAGGTTTCTTGAAAGTGGCACACCGCCGCCGACCGACACGTTCTTGGACTTCTTGCTAGCAGATGAAGGTTGCTGCTTAGCAATCTCCTTAGCTGTAAGCTCATAGGTAAGAGTTTTATCAATGAATTCGGCCAACGTGGTGCAATTATGATTAAGCAACTGTAGTCTCATACGGGGTTTCAGCCTCTTGCTGAAATACTTAATCTTATCCGCCTCGGAATGAATGATAGCTGAGGCGAACGGAAGAAGTTTCTGAAATTTCTCGGCAATGGCGAGAACATCCTCATCTGATGAGGGGTCGGGAGTGAGTAATTCTGATAGCTTGGCCACTCTGAGTGGGGCCGGATAATACCTCTCCATCATGAGAGTCTTGAACTGATCCCAAGTACATGATCCTTCGGTGGGCTTCAACGATAACCACCAAGAATGAGCGCTCTTACCCAGGTAGTAAGCCGCAACTGAAACTTTGTGTCCTTAGGGACACTCTACCATAGCAAATAACTTCTCGAAATGCTCAAGCCAATGAACAATATCCGCTGCCTCAGATGAGCCCTCGAAGGTAGGTGGTCGCTGGCGAGAGATATCGCCAATGATACTGCTTACACCCCTCTCTTGCCTCTGAGGTGGCGGCGGAGGAGCCTGTTGATTCTGAGTAGTTGATTTATGCATTGTCTCCATTAGTTGAGACATCTGAGTCATTTGGGCCATCATGCCCTGCATAAAAGCGAGTGGGTCCACCCGAACACCTTCTGACTGAGCTGTGTCCCGGGTACGACTCCCCGATAGTGAATGATCACGTCCAGGTGAATGAGTGGCAGCGTCGCTGCTCGATCAAGTCCAATGATACTAGTTCGATGACGATGATTTCAAATAAGACATGACTCGGAAGGTAGTATTCAAAACCACGATCCGATACCAACTCTGTAACACCCCAAACTATGCGGATATTATAGTGTCGTGGACCCCCGACTGGGACTCACCAGGCGAATGAAAACTGATGAATTAAATAATATAATTGTAGTACCGAACCACATTATATTACCAAATACTCCGATGAGGAGCTTAAGTACAATACACCAGGACAATACAGAATACTAGTATATTTTATATGAAGATAAAATACACCACTCTGAATAAATAAACATCTCAAACGGAATTTGCAGCGGAAAATACAAATGACGGAAATGACTGAAATGACAGAAATGACTGAAATAACCGGAAATACTGGGGGCCCCTACTAGTATCACTGGGACTCCTCGCCGTCAGCATGCTCTTCCCGTGCCTTTGCCTTGCCGTGACCTGAAAACAAAATCCCCCAAGACGGATGACCGGACACACCCGTCCTTGTACCTAATTAGTCTCACGGAGTTAATCTTTACCGTGTGCACAGCCTAATGTATCACTCCCAATACATGGCCATCACGTGCCCGACTAAAAATTCCACACATCCGCACCCGGCCACGCAATATGAACCCAGAAGGTCATATGAACGAGAATGACCACAATGAAAATCAATGAATAATAATAATCTGACAAAGTCAAGAATGACTCACCGAGATGAAAGTAATAATGAAGTGATTGATAGTTTCAATGAAATGATTGGAACCGACGTTCCTCGTTAATGAAGTGATTCTTCGACAATTACAAGTCTCAATATGATTAATACAATGATGAATGAGTTATGATTATGAATGATCAACAACAAAGGGAATGAAATCCTTTTAACCGAGTAAGAATTTAACTTACACAACACCGATGAAGAATGTCTGTCCACGAACAATGTCCTAAATGAAAAGTCGGTCACTCGAACAACCTTGAATAACACAATTTACCAATAATTCGATCATTACACGAATCAAATACGATCATAACCGACTCAAACGTCGATACAACAATATCCAAACTCGAGTATATCGAAACCAACTCCAAGATGAGTATTTCAAACCATCAAAACACTTTCAATGATATCAATAATCCCATAGGAATCCACAATTTCAAGATTACAATAACGTCAATCGGAAATCCCCAAATTAACCGAAGTCAACCCCAAGGGTTCTTGATATAAATACCCAAAATAGTCATTAAATCCGTAGGAATATATTTATCCAAGATAGATAATCCATATCTAACATATTCCAACAACAATCCAAGCTTACACGAAGAAAATCGGAAGGAAAACCCAAAAATCCGAAATTCTAGATCCAAGAGATTAATACCTTAGATTTGATGTTTTGGAGATGATGAAGTGATGATTAATTCAACTCAAAGACTTGAAGAAGATGATTGATGATTACACCTCGAAGAATACTCTTCAACTCGCTCCAAATCGCCCGGAACCGATGAGAGAATGTGAAGAAATGACAAATGCCGAAATCTGG
The DNA here is from genome assembly GCA_033398695.1 of Orobanche coerulescens. Lineage (NCBI taxonomy): Eukaryota > Viridiplantae > Streptophyta > Magnoliopsida > Lamiales > Orobanchaceae > Orobanche > Orobanche coerulescens. The sequence continues at coordinate 159,841 of JAWKAU010000172.1, read as the reverse complement.
TCTAACTGTCCAACTTATAGTGATTCCAGTTTAGCACGCGCTAGCTCTTCTGCGTAGCGTGCGCTAATGGGTATTTTGGGTAGTCCAGTACCCACTGTCCGTAAATGGTAGCGCGCGCTACGTACCTTCTTATAGCGTGCGCTACGGCTAGGCACTTAGCGTGCGCTAACCCCAAAATGTTAGCGTGCGCTAACGAATTATCTAATGCCCAGTACTGGAGTCCAGAACATTCTGTCCTCTGATCTGATCTCGGTAGCATACGCTACAACCAACGATTAGCATGCGCTTCTACACCGTTTGCGTACGCTAACAACCACTCTTAGCGTGCGCTATGAATAAATTCAATTCAGTCCAGTAGCCACTGGACTCAACCTGATCGGACCTTAGCGCGCGCTACACCGACTGTATAGCGTGCGCTACTCCAGCTCACTAGCGCACGCTACTTACCATTCGTAGCGTGCGCTACCTACAATCCCAACTGCAGTCCAGTGCCTTCTGGACTGCCTGCTCAACTACCAGTACTCAATTAGCGCACGCTAAAGAGAGTACGTAGCGTGCGCTACTTTTCACACATAGCACACTATGAAAAGACAACGATGGTAAACACCGCACGATTATCCAACTAGATTAATGATGAATGACGATACAATTACTCTGAACGATGAATACAATGATTGAATATGAGTGACAAATGATCATTAATGAGTGAAAAATACCGAGTGACAATTACTGAATGATAAATACTGAATGATAATGACTGAATTACAACCGGGTATTACAGTTTCTGGGAGAACTTCAAGTTGTTGTGCGGCGATTAATACGCCTCGATAGGCGATCGGCGTCACGATCAGAGAAGCCAACCATAGAAGACATACTCTAGGCAAACGCCCAGCGATCGGCACAATACAGCGACCGTCTTTTGGTACCCGGCGATCGTCTTTTGATATCTGGCCATCGTCTTTAGTAAGCGAACCAGAAGCGATTGTCTCGTGCCACGTATGGATCCAACATCCGTCAAAGTCGTCAAAGACCGAATCTTGGACGGTGGCCCACGTGCAGATACACAGAGGGCGCCGACAGATAGGACCTTTGACCCCAGCCTCTCACCTACCTCACCTACCGACAGGGCCGCTGAAAGGTACAAAGTGGGTCCCCCCCGTACAGTGACCCAAGACGCGTGCTGGCTTCACATTGGCTCGCACAGCTGGCCACCAGCAGCAGCCCCAGACTTTAAGGAAACAGCCCACGTGACAGGACGATCAGCCATCTTATTATAATATAGAAAACGGCGGTCGCCCGCGATCGCCTGAGGGATCCCAACTACCTTGTCTCCTATAAATAGGGAGCTCACTACAGTGGCAAAGAGAGGCGAATATACACGCGAATTTGCAGGCAATTACATATACATTCTCAGTGATATTCATAGACACATATCAAACATCCCAAGTAAGAACTCACAGATCTACATATCTGGTTCTTCCGGCAATCTACACGCTCTACAGCTTAGATAACTAGAAGTCTTTACACTCATTGTAATAGATTCTAACATTAATATTTGTACTCGACAGTATATTTATTAATAACATCTCGCAAGAGCATTCAAGCCCGGGATTAACAACCCCGGCAAATCTTGTGTCGTTTCTTTTCTCATGGAAGTGTTCTCGTATTTGTTTGTTACTCGATCATTCCAGCAATACTATCTCCGGATAATATTTTGGGTAACAACAATTGGCGCTAGAGGAAGGGGCATCTAAACCTTCATTTTTTCCTACCGTCTCGAAGAACACTCACTGTTCTCCGGACATACACTTGAAGAAACACTCACTGTTCTTCAATAGAAAAGCCTTCAGAAAAATGACATCTGCAACGACCTCCAAGAGAGCCACCCTAAGATCCGCCGGAAATCTCGTTCCGACCCGGACCGAATCCCAGTCCACGATGGAAGGCGACCGTGGCGACGCTAGGCTCTCACTCCCGCCCCCGAGGGACGGTTCTAGCCTCTCACTCGATCAGTTCCAGACCGCGGAACAGATTGAGGAGGCTATATCCATCCTCAGGTAGCGACGGAAGGCCTACGACTCGCCCACCATCACTCCATCGGCCATCCGTCGGGCAGGCAAGTGGAAGCTTAAGGGGATCTATGTTGCGAAATCGACAGAAAGCCCCGAGCCGCAGGAGAAGGCTCTCGTGAGGCGGGACGATTCCGTCTTCAGCCGCCTAGGGAGCGATCCCTCATGGCGACCCGGGCACTCAGGCCCCAGCCGGGAGACATCGGAATCCGAATCCTTTACCAGGAGTTCAGCATATCCGACTCCCATGAGACAAGTCGGTCAACGAGCCCCTGCTCGCCCAAGGAATGAACCAACTGGCAGGGAGCTCGTCATTCACCACGGGGCTGGGGGATCAGTACATGATCGCCTTAGTTCGCGCTCTGAGAGCCAATCGGCGAGCAGTCAGGCGACGGCGATGGCCGCCATGCAACGCCAGCTCGACGAGATGAAGGCGCTCCTGGAAAATGGGGCAGGCACCAGGAGATCGATCATTGGACCAAGCGAACCACTCACGACTCAGATCGAGCTCGCCCTAGTCCAACCAACGATCAATCCCCCACAAACACCTCTATATGAGGGGAGATCGGATCCGGAAACCCACTTGAGCAAATTCCAGATCTACATGACCGGATGCGAAGCATCAGATGCGACCAAGTGTCGAATGTTCCCATTAACTCTAGGCGACCTCGCCCACAGGTGGTACATCTCACTACCACCCCGCTCAATCAATTGCTTTGAAAAGCTGGCGAACGACTTCACGTCGTACTTCACCGCCAAAGTTGTTCGGCCAGAAGTTCCCCATCGCGTGATGAAAATCAGGCAGGGGAAGGACGAGTCAGATGAAGATTACATCGACCGGGTAGATGAGATAGTCCTCACCGGCGAGCCCATCAGCGACGAGCTCGCTCTCCACTCAGTCCTGAGCGGATTCCACGGACGCTCGCCCATGTTCAGGCACCTCACAAAGGATATCCCCCCGACCTACTCGGTCTTCCGCGGCAGAGCCGCCGATTTTCTGGCCAGGCAGAGGATGCTCTCCCTCCGCTTAGGCGAAGGACCCTCTGGAGAAGGAAAGGCGCCATCCCATGTCCAGAAGAAGGCGGTCGCCAAGCCCTGAAAGGCGGTCGCTAAACCGCCGGGCGAGTTCAAAGCCTTCGAGGATGTAGAGGTCCACCTTCTCCACAACTTCAACTTATCTCCGGCCCACATCTTGAACGCAATCAAGGGTCGCGAGTGGCTTTCCAAACCGAAGCCGATAAGGGACCACAATCATCTAGACCATAGCAAATTTTGTGCCTACCATAAGAGTCCCGACCACAACACCAGTCAATGCCGCGACCTCCTCAGACAACTCTGGCGACTGTTTGAGGAAGGCAAACTGGACAACTTGGTCACCAAGCCAGAACCTAGGACGGAAAGGACCGGAGGGCGCGAGCACCGACAAAACAAAAGAACTTCTTCCAATCTGGTTGCCATAATCGAGCATGAGCCGGATTACTCTGATGAGTCGATCCCTCCGATCAACCCTAGCGGTCGGATCAACATGCTTCAAGCAGGAGATGGAAACATCGGGGTCCTTTCCCCGATTTCCACCATGTCAAACAGGAAGCGAAAGGCCGAGCTGAGGGCGTTCTCCGGGGTCCATACCGTGCTACCTCCGTAGCCGACCATTTCTAAAGACGCACTCATCACCTTCTCCAACAAAGACAGGGAGGGAGTGCAATGCCCCAAAGAGGATGCACTGGTGATCTCCGCCTGTATCCTTGGGAAGACGGTCAATCGCGTGCTGGTTGATAATGGGAGTTTTTGCAACATCATATTCAAATCCGCCCTAGACCAACTCGGCAACTTAATCAAATTCATCAAGCCGTTCGACACCGTGCTCCAAGGGTTCGGCGATAACACAGTCCAAGCCTACGGAAGGATCAAGCTCTCCGTCGAGCTAATATGCTTTTATGATCCCAAGGTTAGGATTACTAGGAACCTAAGTTTTGTAATCATAGATAGGCCCAGCATCTATAATGGGTTCCTAGGTCGCCCCTTTGTAGAAACCTTTGAGGCGGTCGCCTCGTCTTTCTTTTACTGTATCAAATTCCCCACTGCCGATGGGACGGTCGGTACTGTAAAAGGAGATCAGCTAATGGCAAAAAGATGTTTGAATTACTCCTATGTCGTTACTGCTTTCAATACTTCCCATAATATGTGTAACATTGAAACTATCGATGATCAACCCATGGAGATCGATGAGCCAAGCACATCATACCAACCCAACTCAAGGGATGCCGTCTCTCATCAATAGACGGACGACATCGAGCCAATGATCGGTTTCGAGCCAAATCTCGACATCGATCCAAGGATCGAGTCCATAGATCGTTCCAAACGAGAGGCGACCGTCCCCGTCGAAGAGTTGGAAGGCATTACGATGGATCGGCTCATCCAGAACGGGAAGTACAGATCGACGCAAGCATCGACTGCGAACTAAAAGGGGATCTGATCAATTTGGTACGTAAGAACATCAGAGTCTTTGCCTGGTCGCATCAAGATATGGTCGGCATAAGTCCTGAGCACGCTTGCCACTATCTAAAGATCGACCCGGCAATGAAGCCTGTTCACCAAAAACGTAGGAAATTCGATCCCGAAAAATACGCGGCGCTCGACGTAGAAGTCCAAAAATTACTCAAAAACAAATTAATCGGGGTAGCTATAGACGAACCACAATGGGTCGCCAACGCGGTACTCGTCAAGAAGCCAACTGGTTCCTGGAGGTTATGCATCGACTTCACCGACCTCAACGCGGCATGTCCAAAAGATCACTTTCCGATGCCTCATATTGATCACTTGGTCGATAGCACAGCAGGTTGCGAAATGATGTCGTTTATGGATGCCTTCGCTGGATATCATCAAATCCCAATGGCGTAGAAAGACATAAAACACACATCTTTCCACATGGAAAAAGACATATACTTTTGGGTCCGAATGCCGTTCGGCTTGAAAAATGCAGGGGCAACCTACCAACGACTAGTCAATAGAATGTTCGCCAATCAGATCGGAAAGACCATGGAGGTCTACATTGACGACATCGTGGTCAAAAGCCTCAGGAAGGAAGATCACCTCAATGATCTCGCCGAGACGTTCGCCATCCTCGAAAAATTCAACATGAAGCTAAACCCCAAGAAATGCAACTTCGGGGTGGGCTCCGGGAAATTCTTGGGGCACAATGTGAGCCAAAGGGGGATCGAGGCGAACCCCACCAAGATACAGGCAATCCTTGACATGCAGGAGCCGCGAAACATCAAGCAGGTACAACGCCTCACAGGTTGTCTAGCCGCCCTCAACCGTTTCATATCTCGACTCGGCGATAAAAGCAAGCCTTTCTTCACGACCATCAAGAACAAGAAGTTCGCATGGACGAAGGAAAGTCAGATAGCGTTCGCCAAAATAAAGGAATATCTATCTAACCCCCAGATCCTGGCAAAGCCGATCCCCGGTGAGAAACTATTCCTTTACCTGGCAGCCTCGGAGGTCGCACTGAGTGCCGTTTTGGTGCGAGAAGAGGGACAAGTCCACTTGCCGATCTACTATGTTAGTCAAGCGCTCCATGACGCTGAAACACGTTATACACCATTGGAGAAGATCGCCTACGCCCTTGTCATGAGTTTCCGTAAACTAAGGGCTTATTTCTTCGAACATCAAGTGGAAGTCCTGACAACTCTACCTCTAAGACAAGTTCTACACCGACCAGACACCAACCGGCGACTTCTCAAGTGGTCACTGGAGATCGCCCAATACGGTATCACTTACGCTCCTCGCACGGCGATCCAAGGCCAAGCTCTGGCGGACTTCGTGGTGGAACTAACGTTCCCTCACAGTCCAACCCAGGTCGGCCGACCTGCCTGGAAGTTATATGTGGATGGCTCGGCGACCACCCGAGAGCAAAGGTGGATTGTCCTCATCAGTCCCGACGGACAAAGTTTCACTAATGCTGTGCGTTTCAGCGTTCGTGCGACCAACAATGAAGCCGAATACGAAGCCTTGGTAGGCGGGCTCGATCTAGCCCTCACCCCAGATGTTCGTCGCCTCCATATCTTCATGGACTCCCTTTTGGTCGTGAACCAAGTCAAGGGAGAATATGAGGCGCGCGGCGAACAGATGGTCAAATACCAAGAGCTGGTCGCCGAAATGTGCACAAAATTTGAAGAAGTGCTTATCGAACAAGTCCCGAGAGAGCACAACTCCCAGGCCGATGCCCTTTCCAAACTAGCATCATCGGATGGGGCAGCAGACTTCTCCAATATCCAAATCACAAAGTCAGCAAGACCGGCGATCGACGGAAGCCTGGTTATCACGGTTGCCATCGCCGAGGAGAACTGGATGACTATGTTCATCAAATACTTAAAGGACGGAACGGTCCCTGACGACCGTGTTAAAGCTCGCCAACTCTAGCTCCGTGCGACCAGATATACCCTATTGAACGACCGGCTTTACAAGCGAGCCTTCAGCCTTCCCCTCCTCAAGTGTATTACACCGGAGGAAGGTCGGCTCGTCTAAGCCGAGATCCATGACGGGATTTGCGGAAACCATGCCGGCAGGCGAGCTCTCATCCATAAGACAACCAGGCAAGGTTTTTTCTGGCCATCACTTCAGAAGGATGCGATCGCCTATGCCAGATCGTGTCATAGGTGTCAAATAATGGGCCCCAACATTAAAATATCTCCCGAATATCTCACCTCCATGTATAGCCCTTGGCCATTTGCGCAATGGGGTATCAACCTTATAGGTCCTTTGCCGACGGCTCCAGGGGGCTGTAAGTTCGCCATCGTAGGGGTCGACTATTTCACCAAATGGGCTGAGGCCGAACCGCTCAACAAGATCGGCCAAGAGCAAGTGATCAAGTTTATCTGGAGAAACATCATATGCCAATTTGGTCTGCCCCAGGCCATCATCTCCGACAACGGAAAGCAGTTCGACGGATTAGAAGTCATGTAATTCTGTGAGAAATGGGGAATCAAAAGATTGTTTTCGGCACCCTATCACCCTCAGACGAACGGACAGGTAGAGGATGTGAACAAGATCCTCAAACACACAATTAAAGCGCGACTCGAATCCAGGCAAGGGCGATGGGCGAGCGAGCTCCCAGACATTTTGTGGTCTTATCGAACGACGACCCGTAATTCAACCGGCGAAACCCCATTCGCCCTCGCCTTCGGAACAGAAGCGGTGATTCCTACGGAGATCGCCGTCCTCAGCCATCGAACCGAACAAGAGATGACGACTGACAATGATATGGCCCGACGAATCGACCTAGACATGCTCGAAGAACGACGGCTGACCTCAGAAATGAAGAACACAATCCACAAAAGGAGAGACAAGAAGTTCTTCAATTCAAAGGTCAAAAAAAGAAGGTTTCAAGTGGGCGATCTCGTCCTCAAGAAGATCCAAACCCACACAGGCGTTTTTGGTCCGAACTGGGAAGGACCTTTCAGGATATCTAAATGGCTAACTAAGGGAGCCTACGAACTTGAACATCCTGACGGTACCCCGGATCAATAGCCCTGAAACGCCGTGCATCTAAAGAAATACTACCAGTAAAAAAAAAAAAAAAACTTTGTAGTCAGTTTCTACTATCCTATGTACAAGGAATTTAATGAAGATTTTTTGCTATCCCATATATTTTGACGATCGCCCCACCGAGCATTTCGCATACCGGCGAGGATCGTCATCCATACATGACGATCCGAGGTAGAAGCTATGCAGCCATGGTCCTGGGGGTCGATAGAACCGACAGCATCGCCCATGCAAGGTTCCTTTGGGCTGAGATCGCCCGCCCTTCGTTTAAATACGAGGCTGGCGTAGCCGAAGGACCCTCCAAAATAATAAGTTGACACGTTCGCACGCCCTCAAGGTTCATCATCTGGACATGGTGAACCCGGACAATCCGACGTGCCACTACCCCCGTCTCAACGTACACCGTCGAGGGTCGCCATCTTCATGGCGGGCCGAGGTGGAAGCCGAGCAAACGAGCCACGGGTGTGGAGTCGAATAAACCGACGACGCCCTGTGCAAAGACTCCTCCAGACCAAGATCGCCCGCCTTTTGTTTAAATACAAGGCAGGCGTAGCCTAGCGGAGGCCCCTCACAATAAAGTGAGTCGCGGGATAGGCAATATCCCTCGCACGCAACGACACGGTTGTGGAGGTCGGTCCATCGAACTCCACGATCGTGCACGATTCCCCAAAGTCGGCAAAACTGAGGATAGCTCACCGAACATATTATTTTTGCTCCCTTACTTACAATAAGTAAACAAAAACAAGGGGCAAATAAGGGGAGCTAATCCTAAATGCAATCGAAAGAAAGGAACCACGCCCGATCGGCTTTGCTCAAATACACGCAGGACGATCGACATTGTTCAAACAATATCTACATGTAAGAATTTCGATTCGAAACATGTCAATACATTCGACATTCAAACAACCGGTCGGACGAACAAGACATCGGATGCAATCATACACATACTTGTAAAAATTGCACGCAAACATTCAAGGGCGATCGTACATAAAAAAAAACGACACAGTGCGAAAAAGGAATATTTCATTCATTATCAAAAGGAGTCCGTACAATATGAAGCCCGAAGGCATTACAAAGAGAAAGCAGAAAAATTACAAGATACAAGGAAAACAAAAACATCTCTCAAGGTCCTACCGGCTGGTCTTCGCCCTCAGGAGGCGGATCGGCATGCGCCCCCCCATCGGCCTCAGGATGAATGAGTTTACGAGGATACCAACTCAAGTCGATCCCGAAGTCGATGAGGTCAAGGATCGGCAGAGAGAACTCCGGGTGCAGAGGGTGCTCGAGTGCATAGGTTTTGAAGCTCTCCATCAAGGGACCGATCTCAATCCCGGCCTTTTTGGCGGCTCGAATGGCGTCGGCGTAAGCCATGTAATAGGCGAACTCGCCGACGAGCGCAACATTGAGGTAGGGATCAGTCTCGATCGCCTTGAGCTGCCCTCTCAACTCCACGGCCGTCTTCTCAGCCTCCGCCAGCTCGACCACCTTGGCGGCATTTTCTCCTTTGGCCTTCTCCAGCTCTCTCCTCGCCGCCTCCAGCTCGCCGCTAAGCTGATCCACCGTCGCCTTCAGCCCGGCCGCCTCCTCCTGCGAAGCCGCATGTTTTTGGCGAGCCTCTTTCTCCTGATCACGGAACCGGTCGGCCGCTTCCTTGGAGCGGCTCAGCTCTTGCTTCAGTCAGTCGACGTCCTGTTTAGCCCGCTTGGTCGTCTCTATGTACTCCTTCTCCATAGAATGGATCCGGTTGGTGTATTCTATATTAGCATTCCGGGCGGCCTCGAGGTCGCTATGGAGGCGAGCAGTAGAGGGTCGCCCCTCAAAATCCTTGGCAGCTTGGATGGCCATCATCGCCGTCTGGAGAGCCAGGGCAATGGTCGCCTGCATGGTATCTCCAGATCGCCGACGAGCGATCGCGTCGAGATCGGTTGTCCAAGCCTTGGGCAGTGAGATAATGGCCGTCTGGACGTAATTAGGGATTTCGAGGGACTTTTGCGGAGTCTTACTCGACAAGAAGTCCAGCACCATAGGAGCGACATCCGGGTCAGCAAGACGGACCCTGCAGCGCGAACAAAAGAGACAAAGGAGTTAGTCTATATCTCACCCAAAATGCTTAACACGGAAAGTTCGATTCATTCTTACCTGTTTACCAGCTCGGGATCACGGCCAAAATAAGGCTTGCCCCGAGAAGTTTTCGCCTCAGCGATCGCCACCTTCTTCGAGGAACCGCCTGATGACCTGGAGCCGGAAGCCAAGGGCCTAGAGCCTGATCTCTCCACCATCGGAATGGCGGAGATAGGAGCCGCAGCAACCGGAGGCTCCAGAATAGACACGTCCGCCTCAGTGGTCGACAGGGACTCCTCCGGCCTCTGCCTCTTGCGGCGCTGGACTTGTGTCTCTTCTTGAGTTTCCGGCTCGGCGACCAACACCTCAGTGGGCCTCACCACCGGAGCAGGGCGAGACGACGTCGCAGGAATGCGACCAGTCTTCTTACCCAGGCGAAGGCGATCGATGAGTCCTGGGTTTGACATGGCAATCTATGGTGATGGCTCGGAAAGTAGGGGAAAATGAACCTCTGTCAAAGAAGAAGTACAAACAAGTTAGACAGTAACTTTAACACTGCGACCTCTTAGAGACGATCGTCAAGCAAGGAAGCACCACTTAAGTTCATACCTGGAACTCTCAAGTGACGAGGGAAGCAAAACAGTCGAGCCCCCAACCTATGAAGTTCGTTACCAAGCGAACGAACGTCAAGGAAGGAGTCCGGCAAGGCACGAATCCACTCCCAAACGATCAAGAAATCGAAAGGGAGATCGCCGATCGCTGGAACAAGAGATCCTGCAAAAAGAAAACGAAATTAGATCAGTCCAAGACAAGCTCAATCAAAGGGAGAGTTAAAATCTTTACTCGGATTCCTCTCCCGAAAATTTGTAGGAATATCTAACTCCTCCTCTGGCTTGTCAATCGATGCCGATCGCCACGCTCCGCCGACCCAGCACCATTTTGCCAGGTCGCCCCGGGACTTGTTCGGCACACCAAGGACCACCCTTCCCATTCGGCCTTGGATATGATTACCACCGATCGACCCTTTCTGCGCATCCAGTTTAAACAAATAGTTCATCTCCATCGCAGAAAGGAGGCGGAACAACCGGTGACCGCCAAACAGTGTCAAAGTGCAGATGACCTGTAGCCAAGCATTCGGCGTCAGTTGGAGCGGCGCCAAATTCCAGGCGATCAACAGGTAGGAAACGACGAATGGGAAAGGGAATCGCAGACCGGCCTCCATGATCATCTCACTAACGGCGACCATTCCCTCGGGCGGTTGATCGGCACGTTCATTTTCCGATGGCACGTGCAGGGAGACGTCAGAGGGAATATGATATTTCGCCCTCCAGCGGTTCACGTCTTTCCGGGTTGCTGAACTTCGGATCTTACCAAGGGTCCACTGAGACGGGTCGGCGGCCCGAAACACCGTCCGTTTCACATGTTCATAAGGATGAGCGGCGGAGTAGGCTTCGAAGTCAAATTCCAGATAGGGTCCGGCGATCCCCTCCATAATCTTCGCGAAAGCCATATAGGTGGGGCCAAATACACCCTGCCGTTCCCAAGTTAACCGCTCCAGTTCGTCCTCATCCGCCGGCGAGCCCCCCTGCTCCGCCGTCGTCGCCGTCTTCGCCACTGCGGCCTCGTTGAAAAGCTCTTCGAGTTCTGCGGGTGCAATCCCCACACGAATGGCCTCAACGGCCATTTCCATGTCGACTCCAACGGGAATCTCCTCCCGGTCAGGCGAAGCCGCGGCGGCAGAAGAACCTACGGTCTCGAAGGTCTTGGATCCTCCCGACATTTTATAAAAAGTAAAGGGAGAAAGAAGATTGACTTTTCTTACCTAAAGAAAGGAAGACGATCGGCACAAGAAGCTCCGGAAAATTCTGCAGAGTTTCGGCTAAGGATGCAAGGATGCGTGAAGGGTGAAAATGAAGAAACCCTACCCCCTTTTATAGATGGAGGCGGGGGCCTCTGTGCAAATAGGCGAAAGTTCGAGGGCTGAATAGCAACCGTCAGTGAGGGGACGCATTAAATGCTGCCCTCGAATCCCGCGTGCGCGTCTTTTCGAGGGCACGCCAGGCGGCAAGTCTGACAAACCGTCGGACTCCCCCAACAATAGCGCGACGCGTGTCCTTGCAACGTTTCGAGAGCCCGCCTTCATTTCCCGCTACTCCCAGCGCAAAAGGAGATCGTCCAAAGTTGAAAGCAGATCGCCTGATCATCTAAACATCGGCGGTCGCCAACAATACCACCTCACCTCGTGTTTTCAACATCGAGGCGAGCTGGGGGGCAATTGTTGTGCGGCGATTAATACGCCTCGATAGGCGATCGGCGTCACTATCAGAGAAGCCAACCATAGAAGACATACTCTGGGCAAACGCCCAGTGATCGGCACAATACGGCGACCGTCTTTTGGTATCTGGCGATCGTCTTTTGATATCTGGCGATCGTCTTTAGTAAGCGAACCAGAAGCTATCGTCTCGTGACACGTATGGATCCAACATCCGTCAAATTCGTCAAAGACCGAATCTTGGACGGTGGCCCACATGCAGATACACAGAGGGCGCCGACAGATAGGACCTTTGACCCCAGCCTGTCACCTACCTCACCTACCGACAGGGCCGCCGAAAGGTACAAAGTGGGTCCCCCCCGGACAGCGACCCAAGACGCGTGCTGGATTTCCATTGGCTCGCACAGCTGGCCACCAGAAGCAGCCCCAGACTTTAAGGAAACAGCCCACGTGATGGGACGATCGGCCATCTTATTATAATATAGAAAATGGCGGTCGCCCGCGATCGCCTGAGGGATCCCAACTACCTTGTCTCCTATAAATAGGGAGCTCACTACAGTGGCAAAGAGAGGCGAATATACACGCGAATTTGCAGGCAATTACATATACATTCTCAGTGATATTCATACACACATATCAAACATCCCAAGCAAGAACTCACAGATCTACATATCTGGTTCTTCCGGCAATCTACACGCTCTACAGCTTAGATAACTAGAAGTCTTTACACTCATTGTAATAGATTCTAACATTAATATTTGTACTCGACAGTATATTTATTAATAACATCTCGTGAGAGCATTCAAGCCCGGGATTAACAACCCCGGCAAATCTTGTGTCGTTTCTTTTCTCACGGAAGTGTTCTCGCATTTGTTTGTTACTCGATCATTCCAGCAATACTATCTCCGGATAATATTTTGGGTAACAACACAAGTGATACCATGTGCCGAAATTGCTGTTCTACTGCATCACGACAACGACGAGTCAGAGCGCAGCCAAGGAGCCGAGGTTTCATAACACCAAACATATTGAGAGGAAGTATCATCTCGTAAGAGAATTTGTTCGCAAGGGATACATCAGGCCGCACGTAGTAGACTCGGCCGACAATGTCGCCGATCCACTGACCAAGCCACTTTCTCAGACTAGCTTGGAGCGTCATCTGGAGAACATGGGTATTAGATACCATAGTGTGTGGCATTGAGTGCAAGTGGGAGATTGTTAGGAGTATGCCCTCGAATGCCACTCAGAGGTTGTTGAGTGAGGGCATTGTACTTGTAATTATGTAAACCATTTATATAAGGCAAATGAATGTTTCTTTATTTACTGGTAGTTACTGGCATTCCTAACTCGTAAATAAACATATAGAAACTAGTCCGTGTATTTGAGAGCAAAACATTCCACTCCTTATTGGACAAGGGGATAGGTACTGGAAAGGTTATAACTCAAATACTTAATCGTTCGCAAGTCGATGAAACTTGACTGGGCGTTAAGTTTATGTGAAGACTTGTATGACGTGTTCTTTGACATGGAGAGTGCCTGTAGAACACTAATGGTTAGTGGGAGCACACGTTATAGGTATGCTAATTGGATTAGTATACTCGAACCGACTCACCCTCGATTCATCACACGGATTTCACTCTGGGACAGTCAATGACGGAATCGAAAGGTTGTGATAGGTATTCGTGAACCTTCGACTTGAGGATTTACTAGGGATGTGCTTGTGACGTCAAGATTTTCATTAGAGTAGTTCGACCCTGTAAACCAGAAGGCGGGGGTCAATCTCGACGTGCATCTTGACGGGCAAGTAGCAGGTCCTACTGAATACCAAGATAGAATTCTTTCTCCCGTTACTGAGCGGGTTATATGTCCTATGCGGTTATTGGCAGATGAGATCATAAGTCTTTGGCCAAAGCATTGGAACTAGTTGTATTAAATACATGACAGCTCGATGATCTCGATTTGTATTAACGCATGCATAGCGTCAAGTACAAATAGGGTTTGACTGACCGTGACCCTATAACTTGATCGGGACATTTGAAAGAAGGGTTTATACGTATACTGGTATTCACGACAGAATGGTTCTTGAATGATCCCAATCATTCGTTCTCAGTTGGGGTACAGTGTAGGCCGCCAGGCTGGCTAGGCGGTGCTACTACTCTTTGGTTCCTCCCATTGCTGACTGAGACGAACCTACCGAGTCGTGCAATAGGATTGACGACGGAATGAATCGAGATTATTCTCTCTTTATAAATATTAGATATTGGATATCTAATTTATTGGACTTTGGATGTCTAATTAAATTTGGGACATTGGATGTCTAAATCGATTTATTGAATAAATTGATTTACGGCCTAATGAATTAAATAAATTACTGGGTGATTAATTTAATTCATAAATATAATTATTTCATGGAGAAATTAATTATGTTATTATGTATTTGATATGATTAATTAATTGTATTAATTAATCGATATAAATACATCGGAACGAAATCGAAGTTTATCTGTTTGGACTCACGGGAGTCCGAAACGAACAAAACTCATTCGATTTTCATCATGGCCGCCCCCCTTCCACCTACCTTCCCATTGTCTTTTCTTTCCATTTTTTATTGGATGATAATGCAAGGAAAAGGACTTGTGGGGCATTTTTCTCATGTGAATGAGTTGTAACATGTGGAAGGAGAATATAGATAAGAAGACTTCAATCTCTCAAATACAATTGATTGGTTTCATACGTGAGTTTAAGTGTAGAGAGAGAGAAAAAACTTCTCCAAGTCTTCTTCATCTTTGTTCATCAACTTCTTCTTCATTTTTCTTGGAAAAAAATTGAGAAAAATTATTGAGAGATATATTATACACTTAGAGTGTAGTAATAAATAGCTTCATCACTTAGTTCTAGCCGTATCCTCGGAGGATAGCAAGGTGATCATCGTTTTGGCCGTTTTTCCGGCGCGTGACAAGTAGAAACGCGGTGCTTTTGGCGTTGGATCGTTCAAGAGCTTGGGGAATAGCTCAAGAGAAGGTTATCCATCTAATCAACGGACTACAAGGGTGAGTTTCTATATCTCTTGTGAATTCGTTTTTGATATTCGTATATACGTAGCTCGATCGATCCTCGTAGGGATTCAGATCGAATTAATTTTCGTTTTACCGCTTCCGCTGGGCCTTCGTTTAAGGCACCGAATCATAACAATGGAATGACTTTAGAAGTGAGATGTCTTCTTCCCTTTATTCAACTCTCCACATGTATATCTCATTATTATGAGAATCAAAGCCCCACCACCTCAATCATCAACCATTAAAGAATGGAACAAGGGTCCATATGAAAGTGGGTGGAAATGTGGGGGGCGGCCCATGTAGAAATCGGACAAGTTCAGTTCGTTTCGGACTCCCGAGGGTCTAAACAGATAAACTCCGATTCCGTATCGATGTATTTATATCGATTAATTTATCCAATTAATTAAACATATCAAATACAAAATAATATAATTAATTTCTCCAAGAAATAATTATATACAGGAATTAAATTAATCACCCAGTAATTTATTTAATTCATTAGGCCGTAAATCAATTTATCCAATAAATTGATTTAAACATCCAATGTTCCAAAATTAGATATCCAATATCTAATATTCATAATGAGAGAATTAGCTTTATTCATTCCGTCGTCAATCCTATTGCGCGACTCGGTAGGTCCGTCTCAGTCAGCAATGGGAGGAACCAAAGAGTAGTAGCACCACCTAGCCAGCCTGGCGACCTACACTGTAATACCCATAATCTCGATTTCCAGTAATTTATTTTTTTTCGGCGTAAGTCCGTTTTGACGACTCGCTCATGACCATTTCGTCATTATGAGAATGATTAATTCTACACTTTTTGACATCCGAGTTTGTTTCGGTACCGTTTTGTTGAGTTTCGTGCTTTTTAGCGACTTTTCCGCACTTGAGTTCGATTCTTGCGAATCTCATTCAAAATTGCTGTTTTGAGTTTCCCGTAAGTCCGTTTAACTTTGTTAGACGTTTTGTGAACTTCGGTTTGGTTATTCGATCACGTATCGTGATTTTCGGGCGTTTTGGGCCATTTTTGTAATTTCCCAAAGTTTGGGGTAATTACTTTCCGTTGTCGAATTTCGAGCCTTCGGGTGGTCGGAATCGTATGTTCTCTTAGTGCTCGAATTCGTCTTTGCAAGTACTTCGTAACCGTATCTTCGATTCGTATTCAGGTTCAGGTTTCGGGGTCGTTCGGGCAGTTGGAGTTGGCCCCGGCCGAGTCATGGCCGGCGATGCAGGCCAGTAAGCCTGGCCGAGTTACGGCCGGTAGTGCTCGGCGATACGTACGTAAGGCCGATTACGTCGTAAGGCCACTGGCCGTGCGTCATGCGTTTCCGGCATTTCTAGGCAGCGAGTTCGGCCATGGCCGGTTACGTACGTAAGCAATGGCCGATTACGTACGTAAGGCGGCCGACAGGCTGCCTATATAAGGCCAGCAGATGTTTTCTTCAGCCATTTTCTCATTCGTTTTCTTCCCTTCTGCGTCTGGAGCTTTGGTAATCATGGAGGCATGTTGTTATACAATGAATCCATGAAGTTTTGAGGTTCATATCATCAATCATCCGTCTTATAACATCCTTTGATCGAGCGAATCAGGTCAGATTTTCTAGAAATCTAATTTTGGGGATTTTGGGTATTTTGTTCGATTTCGTCCGTTTAATCCGATTTAACTTAGTATTGTGATGGATTGATGATTATTTATATGTATTATATCATTTCCTTTATTATTCCATGGTTGGATCGTATCGATTCGTTGTTTTGGTCGAGTTCTTGATCGATGCCTTGAAGGTGTCCGTAAAATGTCATAGAGGGGTTTTCGGGCGTTCTACGATTATTATTCCTCGTATGATCGATGATTTATTGATTATATGTTGTTAGGGTCGAGTTTCTTGCGAAGAAACCAAGTTCAACCCTTCCGTACGTTGTCGTCTTTCTTTTTGATAGCATCGGGCGTTTCGAAGCTTCCAGTTGAACCGCGTTCGTTGGAATACTTGCGTGCCGATATCGAGGCAAGTATCTTACTATACGAATTGTATCTTGCGACTAGTAATTACGTATGAGATGTATGATGATTTTGCTTGCCTTCGTAATTATGTTCCGTTTGAGTTGGTTGTATTTTCCGTAATTTGAAGGCTTTGCGATAATAGTGTTATATCAGTATACGTGTTAGGCGTTGTGCCATTTGTGCAGGAATGCGACGTACATATGGGATGGTTGTACACTTGGTTGTGCAATGTATTGTGTACCGAACGTGTGTTATGTTGGTTATGTGTCGTGGATTGACGATAGTTGTTGCGAGTGTTGAGATTGTGTTATGTGCGTGTGATGTACGATTTTATGGTGATCAATGTGATTGATTAATTGTGCTCATTGTTGTATGTAATGTGAATGTGAATATGTATATGTGTGTGACTGCTAAGTTCACTCGTGTTGGTTCGACGGGAGCTACGAGGATTCGTGGCAGTGGACTACGGGGTCAGAACTTAGTGAGGTACTGAGATCCAATCGTGCTGGTCTGACGAGGCCTACAATAACGCATGGCAGTGGACCATGAGTTTCGGACACAGTACGTCCAACCGGGTGAGCTCGACGGGGCTTACGGTGACACGTGGCAGTGGACTACGGTGTCAGGACTGTGTGTGTGATTGTTGTGATTGATATAGTCCGTGTGGGTTGTTAAGCCTACGGAGACACGTGACAGTGGATCACGGTGTCGGAATTGGTTATGTCTGGTTAGAGTCCGTACGGGTTGTTGAACCTACGGAGACACGTGACAGTGAATCACGGTGTCAGAATTGATTATGTTTGTTTAATTGTGCGTGGTGTAGTCCGTGCGGGTTGTTGAACCTACGGAGACACGTGACAGTGGATCACGGTGTCATGAGCATGATTATTTTCAAATCAAAGTTTTGAAAGGAAAAGTTTTATGAAAATGAATGTTGGATCGAGTCCTAAGCTTGAATAAATGTTTCCCGTATTGTAAACTGCTGAGTTATGAAACAAGATTTGGGTTAAGGCCCTAAAGTTTTTCGAAAGGTTTTGTGAATCAGGACTTGAGGTCTTAAAGGTTTTGAAAATCTAAAAATTCCCGAGATGATAATCTTATTTTCGAATGCTTCATAGCTTATCTTCCCTTGTGAAAACCTCCCGGGAATATTTTGATACTTGATTATTATATTGGATTCACGATTATTATTTGCTTGTTACATTTCATATGATTTGATACTTGCACTAGTAAAACAGTGGAGTTTTACTAACCCCCGAGTAATCGGGGGGTGGATGTCTGTTTTGCGTCCAGGTACATGCAGATTCAGGGGAGCAGTCACAGGATTGGCACAAGAGGATGACGAGCTGCGATACTAATCATGAGTCGAGAGTTGTTTTGATTTTTATTATGTTGTCAGAGTTGATTTCAGTTTTCCGCTGTATTGTATTTCGACCCCTGTGTGGGTAATGTTATTTAAGTTAGTTTTGTCGATTGGGTTGTGTGACCTCATCGGTCTGTGTATTCACGTGTAAGTGACCATATCGGTCTGTATCATTTTATTGTTTGACCCTGACTGGGCAAGCATTTGGTTGTTTATGGATGTTTAGCCTGGTAGATCCTTGTGGAAAGGGTCTACGGCGTGTAATATTCCCATATGGTTTTGGGGGTGTTACATTTATGGTATCAGAGCTTAGATTGCGGAAACCTAGGCTGTCGGGTCGAGTCAAGTTGTGATTTGTCGAGTAATGTGTTGTCATGTCGTTCGAGTCGTCAGGTGACAAGTTGAGTTGTGCGTAGTCACAACGTGTCAGTTATGTTGTCGGACGAGATTAGTATCGTGGGCGACCGTCACCTCCGTGCGACCTGTGTATGTAAGTCTCCTCCTTTATGCGTAATACCTGTGTATCTCGATTTTATCTTTGTGAGTTAATTGCGGTGTATAATTTTATTTACACAGTATTGTGTAATATAGTTGTGTTTAATACTTGTGGCACATAGTATGTGTATAGAACTAGGCACGTTATTGTTTTATCTTTGAACCACCGGGTGGGGTGGTATGTTGTGAAAGTTGTAAACCTTGATGGGTTTCGAAAACGTACCGATGGTAGAGTTTGTGAGAAACTCCGATGGATGATTTTGCTGTGTGTTTAAACTTGATACCACGAGATGCATTTGATTGAATTGGCGACCCTGGTTGCCATTTGAGTATGTGGTTTTAAATTCGACTGTTTTTGGAATGTTGTAATTTTTGTCCGCTATGGGAAAGTTTGAGAATGTTTCCTGAAGGACTTTATAGTTTGAGAATTTTGTAGAAATCGATTTTTGGAAAATATTTTGGTGGTGCGGTCAAACCATGGTTTATATGGATTTTTAAAATTTGTTAAATTTTGACAAATGGGCCATGTATTTTCAAATGACACAATCAGATGGTATTTGAAAAATGTGTTTTGAAATACTTCAGACATTGTAAAATATTACCGTCGTTTTGGTTATGAACTAAAGGATTTTGGAAAATTTCTGTTTTGCAAAACAACTTTGGCTTCCGTAAATTAGAACGTTATGTGTTTATGTATTGAGGTTAAGTCGTGCAGTGAGTGGATATATTATTCTTTTCGTCAGAAAATCTGGGTTGTATGCCCAAGTGGCGGGATACGTTGTTAGGTATCGTTCCCCACTTTAATGACCGAGGTACTAAACAAAGTGTTTTCAAAATTTCATCCCAGCAAAATCTTTCAAACTCGTGAATTTTTTTTATATATTATCATTCGAACAAATACCTCGATAAACTTGTTTTTTTTAAGAATATTATCGGTGTTGGACCACAATGGTATGCTTAATGTTTTAACCGTGTATGTTGAGGTATAGGTCGTACATTTTTGCCAATGTGAACGTGTGAATATTGCATTGTGCTGCTGATTGTGGGCTTATGTCGATTATGTGAGGTTTGTTTTATCTTGTTATTCTGATTGGTTGTCCGTTCAGTATGCTAAGGGGTCGAGGTCGAGGCCGTGGCCGTGGTCGTGGTGGTGGTCGTAATCGGGAGCAGGAGAGGGCGACTCCCTCCTTGCCGAGTACCAATCAACTCAGTACAGATCAGGGACATTCGACTAGCGTTAATGTTGATGTTGGCGCCGCCACCATCCTTCGTCAGGTGGTTGACCAGTTAGTGCAGATGAATCAGGCCGTACGTCGGGATGAGAACCCAAATAGGGATAACGGAACTAGTAAGTGGTTACGAGATGTGATGAAGATGCAGCCGCCCCATTTTGTTGGTTCGTATGACTTGTTAGGTTGGGAAAACTGGCTCTTACAGTTGGATAGAATATTTGATGTTGTAGCTTGTCCGGATGATAGGAGGGTACCCATTGCTCAGTACCTGCTCGACAAAGAAGCTGCAGACCGGTGGCACGCTGTAGTGCCTGCAGATCGTACACCTACATGGGCTGAGTTTAAGACCGCCATGGAGGCAGAGTATTGCCCGTTGCCTGTTCGTGAATGCAGAATCGTTGAGTTTTTCTCGGCTACGCCCCATGATGTGTCAATATCCCAGGTGATAGTCGATTATAATCGACAGTTGGCTTATGTTCGGGATCAAGTGAGAAGTGAAGCGGACAAGGTTCGATACTTCAATATGCGCATGAAACCCCATATCCGTGAGAGTATGGCCCGCTTATGTGTACCACCCTGAAAGAATATCAGGACCGAGCTTTAGCCATTGAGATGGTTGATTCTGTGTCGGAATCTGGTTCAGAGAGTAAGAGACAGAAGAGCTCGAGAAATTTTTAAAGAGGCCAGAGAAGTGAGATCCGTGAGCCTGTTGCTTCGCATTTTCCTTCTGGGAGAACTCCTCGTTCGGTTGACCAGTCTAAGAACCTTACTCTGGAGGCGAGTAAGACAGTCGATGTAAAGACCTGCTTCAACAGCAGTTGTGTGGGCCATGCGAGACAGAATTGTCGTTTGCCACCGGTTAATTGTTTTAAGTGCGGCCAACTGGGGCACCAAGCAGTGCATTGTGAGACCCTTGCCAAAATGTTCGGGAATCGGGTTTTCGTTCCTACTCGGGGAGTGCCCGGTGGTGTTCCGTGATATAGTTGTGTATCGTACTTCGTGCTGTAATTCGTGTAGAAATTGATATTTGTTGCGTGAACTTTTTGGTTTTGTTTGTATTCTACCATGATGTTTTATTTTAATTTTCGGGACGAAACTTATTTTTAATAGGATAGAATGTGATATCCGGTATTCTAGTTTTCCGTTATCTTGAATTGTTTGTGTTTTGATGTCGGACATTTTCTTGTTGATGAGAATCGGAATGATTTCTATCGTAATACTCTATTTGTTTCTATCGCATATCCGTTTTAGTCGGGTGCGACTTGTTGTCGCGTACGTTTCTTTGATTAAATGTGTGCATATGATGTGGTATGTGATGCGTCGTTAATTGATCATTATTGTTTTGAATCATTGCCGGTGGCGTTGTTATGGTCGTCGTGGAGCGTGTTTTCACGCCGTATGTCTCTTTGCATTTCTTGCAGCGTTTCGCCGTTGGGCGCGAGTTTTCGGTTTTTGTGTATCTCGTCGAGTCTTCCTGACAGTGGATATGTAATACCCGTAATTTCGATTTCCGGTAATTTCTTTTTTTCCGCGGACCATTTTCACGACTCGATCATGACCATTTCGTCATTCTGAGAATAATTAATTCTACACTTTTTGACATCCGAGTTTGTTTCGGTGCCGTTTTGTTGAGTTTCGTGCTTTTTAGCGACTTTTCCGCACTTGAGTTCGATTCTTGTGAACTGCTGTTTCGAGTTTCCCGTAAGTCCGTTTAACTTTGTTAGACGTGTTGTGAACTTTGGTTTGGTTATTCGATCACGTATCGTGATTTTCAGGCATTTTGGGCCATTTTCGTAATTTCCCAAAGTTTGGGGTAATTACTTTCCGTTGTCGAATTTCGAGCCTTCGGGTGGTCGGAATCGTATGTTCTCTTAGTGCTCGAATTCATCTTTGCGAGTACTTCGTAACCGTATCTTCGATTCGTATTCAGGTTCGGGTTTCGGGGTCGTTCGGGCCGTCGGAGTTGGCCCCGGCCGAATCATGGTCGGGCAGTCTGGGCCCAGGCCGGCACTGGCCAAGTTACGGCCGGTAGTGCTCGGAAGTTACGTACGTAAGGTCGGTTACGTACGTAAAGCCCTGGCCGGTAACTTACGTAACGTTTCCGGCATTTCTAGGCAGCGAGTTCGGCCATGGCCGGTTACGTACGTAAGCCATGGCCGATTACGTACGTAAGGCGGCCGACAGGCTGCCTATATAAGGCCAACAGACGTTTTCTTCAGCCATTTTCTCACTTGTTTTCTTCCCTTCTGCGGATGGAGCTTGGGTAATCATGGAGGTATGTTGTTATATAATGAATCCATGAAGTTTTGAGGTTCATATCATCAATCATCCGTCCTATAACATCCTTTGATCGAGCGAATCAGGTCAGATTTTCTAGAAATCTAATTTTGGGGATTTTCTGTATTTTGTTCGATTTTGTCCGTTTAATCCGATTTAACTTAGGATTGTGATGGATTGATGATTATTTAGATGTATTATATCATTTCCTTTATTATTCCATGGTTGGATCGTATCGATTCATTGTTTTGGTCGAGTTCTTGATCGACGCCTTGAAGGTGTCCGGTAAAATGTCATAGAGGGGTTTTCGGGCGTTCTACGATTATTCTTCCTCGTATGATCGATGATTTATTGATTATATGTTGTTAGGGTCGAGTTTCTTGCGAAGAAACCAAGTTCAACCCTTCCATTCGTTGTCGTCTTTCTTTTTGATAGCATCGGGCGTTTCGAAGCTTCCGGTTGAACCGCGTTCGTTGGAATACTTGCTTGCCGATATCGAGGCAAGTATCTTACTATACGACTTGTATCTTGCGACTAGTAATTACATATGAGATATATGATAATTTTGCTTGCCTTCGTAATTATGTTCCGTTTGAGTTGGTTGTGTTTTCCGTAATTTGAAGGCTTTGCGATAATAGTGTTATATCAGTATACGTGTTAGGCATTGTGCCATTTGTGCAGGAATGCGACGTACATATGGGATGGTTGTACACTTGCTTGTGCAATGTATTGTGTACCGAACGTGTGTTATGTTGGTTATGTGTCGTGGATTGATGATAGTTGTTGCGAGTATTGAGATTGTGTTATGTGCATGTGATGTACGATTTTGTGGTGATCAATGTGATTGATTAATTGTGCTCATTGTTGTATGTAATGTGAATGTGAATATGTATATGTGTGTGACCACTAAGTTCACTCGTGTTGGTTCGACGGGACCTACGAGGATTCATGGCAGTGGACTACGGGGTCAGAACTTAGTGAGGTACTGAGACCCAATCGTGCTGGTCTGAAGAGGCCTACGATAACGCATGGCAGTGGACCATGAGTTTCGGACACAATACGTCCAACCGGGTGAGCTCGACGGGGCTTACGGTGACACGTGGCAGTGGACTACGGTGTCAGGACTGTGTGTGTGATTGTTGTGATTGATATAGTCTGTGCGGGTTGTTAAGCCTACGGAGACACGTGACAGTGGATCACGGTGTCGGAATTGGTTATGTCTGGTTAATAGTCTGTGCGGGTTGTTGAACCTACGGAGACACGTGACAGTGGATCACGGTGTCGAAATTGATTATGTTTGTTTAATTGTGCGTGGTGTAGTCTGTGCGGGTTGTTGAACCTACGGAGACACGTGACAGTGGATCACGGTGTCATGAGCATGATTATTTTCAAATCAAAGTTTTGAAAGGAAAAGTTTTATGAAAATGAATGTTGGATCGAGTCCTAAGCTTGAATAAATGTTTCCCGTATTGTAAACTGCTGAGTTATGAAACAAGATTTTGGTTAAGGCCCTAAAGTTTTTCGAAAGGTTTTGTGAATCAGGACTTGAGGTCTTAAAGGTTTTGAAAATCTAAAAATTCCCGAGATGATAATCTTATTTTCGAATGCTTCATAGCTTATCTTCCCTTGTGAAAACCTCCCGGGAATATTTTGATACTTGATTATTATATTGGATTCACGATTATTATTTGCTTGTTACATTTCGTATGATTTGATACTTGCACTAGAAAAACAGTTGAGTTTTACTAACCCCCGAGTAATCGGGGGTGGATGTCTTTTGTGTCAGTACATGCGTATTCGGGAGCGATCACAGATTGGCACAAGAGGATGACGAGTGCGATACTAATCATGAGTCGAGAGTTGTTTTGTTTTTGTTGTGTTGTCGAGTTGATTTGATTTTCATTGTATTGTATTTCGACCCCTGTGTGGGTAATGTTATTTAAGTCAGTTTTGTCGATTGGGTTGTGTGACCTCATCGGTCTGTGTATTCACGTGTAAGTGACCATATCGGTCTGTATCATTTTATTGTTTGACCCTGGCTGGGCAAGCATTTGGTTGTTTATGGATGTTTAGCCTGGAAGATCCTTGTGGAAAGGGTATACGACGTGTAATATTCCCATATGGGTTTGGGGGTGTTACATACACTGTACCCCAACTGAGAACGAATGATTGGGATCATTCAAGAACCATTCTGTCGTGAATACCAGTATACGTATAAACCCTTCTTTCAAATGTCCCGATCAAGTTATAGGGTCACGGTCAGTCAAACCCCATCTGTACTTGACGCCATGCACGCATTAATGCAAATCGAGATCATCGAGCTCTCGTGTATCTAATATAGCTAGCTCCAATGCTTTGGCCAAAGACTTATGATCTCATTTGCTAATAACCGCATAGGACATATAACCCGTTCACTAACAGGAGAAAGAATTCTATCTTGGTATTCAGTAGGACCTGCTACTTGCCCATCAAGATGCACGTCGAGGTTGACCCCCGCCTTCCGGTTTATAGGGTCAAACTATTCTAATGAAAATCTTGACGTCACAAGCACATCCCTACTAAATCCTCAAGTCGAAGGTTCACGAATACCTATCACAACCTTTTGATTCCATCATTGACTGTCCCGGAGTGAAATCCGTGTGACGAATCGAGGGTGAGTCGGTTCGAATATACTAATCTAATTAGCATACCTATAACGTGTGCTCCCACTAACCATTAGTGTTCGACAGGCACTCTCCTTGTCAAAGAACACGTCATACACATCTTTACATAAACTTAACGCCCAGTCAAGTTTCATCGACTTGCGAACGATTAAGTATTTGAGCTATAAACCTTTCCAGTGCCGACCCCTTATCCAATAAGAAGTGGAACGTTTCACTCTCAAATACACGGACTAGTTTCTACATGTATATTTACGAGTTAGGAATGCCAGTAACTACCAGTAAATAAAGAAACATCCATTGCCTTATATTAATGATTTACATAATAACAAGTACAATGCCCTCACTCAACATCCTCTGAGTGGCATTCGAGGGCATACTCCTAACAATCTCCCACTTGCACTCAATGCCACACACTATGGTATCTAATACCCATGTTCTCCAGATGACGCTCCAAGCTAGTCTGAGAAAGTGGCTTGGTCAGTGGATCGGCGACATTGTCGGCCGAGTCTACTCTGTGCAGCACAATGTATCCCTTGCGAACAAATTCTCTTACGAGATGATACTTCCTCTCAATATGTTTGGTGCTGTTGTGAAACCTCGGCTCCTTGGCTGCGCTCTGACTCCGTCGTTGTCGCGATCTGGTGAGCAGGCGGCTCGGCCACATGGTATCACTTGAAGTTCTCCCATAAACTTCTTAATCCAGAACCCTTCCTTGGAAGCCTCCGAGGCTGCTAGATATTCAGCTTGACAGGTGGAATCAGCAGTCGCGCTTTGCTTGGCGCTACGCCAAGATATTGCTCCTCCATTAAGAGTAAATATGTAGCCAGAAGTAGACATCGAATCGTCCTTCAGTCCTTGGAAGTCCGAATGAGTGAATCCCACCACATCTAATTCTCCACCGCCATACATAAGAACCATATCTATAGTCCTTCTTAAGTACTTGAGAACGTTCTTTACAGCAGTCCAATGTTCCCTACCTGGGTTTGCCTGAAACCTACTCACCACGCTTACATCATGCACGATGTCAGGTCTTCTACACAACATAGCATACATAAGGCTACCCACGGCCGAAGCATATGGTATATTACTCATTTCCTTTCGTTGTTCCTCATTTTGAGGACACATCTTCAAGGTGAGTTTTATTCCATGTCGCATCGGTAGGAACCCTCTTTTAGAATCATCCATCTTAAATCGCTTTGAGATTTTATCTATATAGAGGGCTTGGGAAAGACCTATTGTTCTCTTCGCTCTATCCCGGTAGAGTCGAATACCAAGAATATAGGTAGCTTCTCCCAAGTCTTTCATGGAGAAATTACTCGAAAGCCAAGCTTTCACAGAACTGAGTATTCCCACATCATTTTCTATTAGTCGAATGTCATCTACATATAGTACTAAGAATGCGATCTTGCTCCCACTAACCCTATTGTATACACAAGGTTCCTCCTCATTTTGCACGAAGTCAAACTCTTTGACTGCCTCGTCAAAACGAAGGTTCCAACTACGCGACGCTTGCTTCAGTCTATAAATGGAACGCTGAAGCTTGCACACTTTCTGAATATCGACTTCGGACACAAAACCTTTAGGCTGCTCCATATATATTTCCTCCTCGAGGAATACATTAAGGAAAGCCATCTTTACATCCATTTGGCATATCTCATAATCGTGGTAGGCAGCTATAGCAAGCATCATGCGAATATACTTGATCATGGCTACGGGCGAGAAGGTATCATGGTAATCGATCCCTTCCTTTTGGGTATAACCCTTTGCCACAAGCCTGGCCTTATAGGCGTCCACCTTGCCATCACCATCAGTCTTTCTCTTGTAGATCCACTTATTCCCAATAGGCACTATGCCCTTGGGGCGGTCTACTAGAGTCCAGACCTGATTGACATGCATTGAGTCTATCTCAGCTTCCATAGCTTCACACCATTTCGCGGAGCCTACATCCACCATCGCTTGGTCATAGGTCGTCGGGTCAGTCTCTTGGCTATCACTTGGAACCTCATGGAGACCCAGCTCCTCCAAGTGCACAAGCCCATACCTCTCAGGTAAATGAAACACCCTACTAGACCTACGAGGTGGTTGTACTTGTGTTTCAGAAAGTTCGGTTCCAATTTCTTGCACAGGTGTCTCCTTAGGAGTTTCATTGTATTCTTCCAAAGAAATACTTCTACCTGTTCCGCCTTCCTGGATGAACTCATCTTCCAGGAAGTGTGCTTGTAAAGCAACAACGATCTTTCGATCTTCAGGCATGTAGAATAGATATCCCATCGTCCCAGATGGGAATCCAATGAAACGTCCCTTCGCGGACCTAGCTTCCAACTTATCCACCTTAGTCTTCTTGACATAGGCGGGACATCCCCAAATCCTAATGTGATTAAGACTTGGTTTCCTGCCCTCACACATCTCATGTGGAGTTTTAGGAACGGATTTGGAAGGACATCTATTTAAGATATAAGCGGCAGTCAGGAGTGCATACCCCCACAGGTAAATTGGTAAGTCAGTATAGCCCAGCATGGAACGGACCATGTTTAACAAGGTCTGGTTCCTTCTTTCTGACACACCATTTAACTGAAGAGTACCTGGAGGTGTTAGTTGTGAAACTATTCCATGTTCCTTAAGGAACTCGTCAAACTCCGTACTCATATACTCGACACCTCGGTCCGACCGAAGTGCTTTGATATGATTACCAGTTTGTTTCTCGATTAGGGCCTTGAATTCCTGCAATTTCTCAAAGGCCTCGGATTTATGTTTCATTAAGTATACATAACCATACCTAGTATGATCATATGTAAACGTAATGAAATATTGATATCCGTCACGTGCTGCTTCCAAAGCACCACATACGTCGGTATGGATTAATCCCAGTTTATCAGCGGCTCTTTCAAATGTCCCTGTGAAGGGGAACTTAGTCATTTTGCCTTTAAGGCAAGATTCACAAGTAGGAAAGGGATCTGATCCCAATGGACCCATAAGTCCATCTTTTTCCATCTTGTAAAACTTGGTCTGACCAACATGACCAAGTCTAAGATGCCATTTCAAAACTTGATTGGTTTCATCCCTACCACGTTTCCTTAGCTTGCGGTCCAATCCGCTTCTTGGTCTTTTTCTTCTTATTCTTAGACCTCCGAGGTCCAGAAGAAATCACAAGAGCAGACTCCTTCATCCGCGGAGTCTTCATATGAGACTGAGCGGTCACAAGTTTGTTCATTAGCCCAGCTAAATTACATGCAATCTCATTGCAGTTGAAGTTCATAATAAACTGTGAGAATGAATCACGGAGAAACTGTAGGATAAGGTCGGTTTGGATAGAAGTATCCATTTTAAAATCAAGAGCCTCCAATATCTCGATCATGGATATCATTGTGAGGACGTGTTCCCCAACCTTCTCACCTTCCTTCATCCTTGCACCGAACAGTTGCTAGGATATCTCATATCTAGCAGTTCTGCTGTGCTCACCATAAAGTTCGGTTAAGTGAGATAGAATCTGCCTAGCAGAAGTCATTTTCTCATGAGCTCTCTGAAGCTCATTAGACATGGAAGCCATCATATAAGCACGGACTTTCACGTCATCCTTAACCCACTTTTCATGGTTTTCAATCTCTTCCTGATTGGCTCGGGTCCGCACAGGAGGTGTCGGAATGTCCGTCTCTAAGACGTATCCCAATGCCTCTATACTGAGGACAATCATCAGATTGCGGAGCCAATCCACAAAGTTAGGTCCCATTAAGGTGTTCTTTTCGAGCATAATTGCGAGTGGATTCATTGTCATATTGAGATTTGAGTCTGCATTAAGTACAATAGATTAATTAGTGACTCATTCAATTATGTTCTGAGTATAGAATTAAGGTCTTTTCTATTCTTGTTACCCAGCTCCCACTATTTTTATCGGAATAACACACTCCCATGTGAAATCCGGAAGTATCGTCGCTCTACTTCATAGTGGTGATCGAGTTCTTTATAAATCTTAATACAGGGCAACCGAACAGGTTTCTAGTCTAATAATTTTCATAAAGTGGTGTCCAACACCAACCCATCTAATAGATGATTCGATCTTCTTTTTCCCCTTATTCACTCCCCTCAACCTATACAGTTTCTATGGTTCGTGAACAAGTTAAGTTTATACCATCGACGCAAATCAGTTTCACAATTGAATCTTATCCGGCAACCTATCAGGTTTCTAGGGATAAAATTTGCTCCAACCGAAGGCATCCAAATGCACTCCCGGTAATTTATCCATCCTCCCCGAATGACTACCCCGATAACTCGGAAGCATAGCACATCCAGTTTGGATTTCAATTTCCCGAAAACTTGATGGAGGGAAGGAAAACCTTGAAACCTTATAAACTTAATAATTTATCGTGGGAGAATTTTCGCGATTAATGTTACACTTTGCACATTAATCGTTTAAGTGTGTTTGTGGCATTCATACAATATTAAACAACCACTCACAACCTAGTTGCTACCAACATGTGGTTCATGGACCGTTCCTAGAAAAAAACTCCGTAATCTAATTACAAGTCTTCGTCTTGAATCTTCGTCTTCTCGAAATGGATCTTCCTACGGTCTTCGTCATTACATATAAATTTTACATTGAAAATTGCATCCTAGATACAAATTTTTCTAGTAAAATAAATAGGCTCAAAACGGCCTTTACAACCCAATTGAATAAAATGAACGATTCAAAAAACTAAGTCCACGAACCACATCCCCATTCAAAAGCATTCATCCAATAAATACTAAATAAATGGAAAGCGTAGAGATACATTGATCCAATCAACAATATGAACCGATCAAATCGATTCACACAATCGCTAATATGATAACGTTCAAAATAATTCGGTCGACAATAAATATTCTAATTAATCAAATTTCCCTTATAAAATGAAATACCATAAATCATTTTAATCATATTAAATGCAATTTAACATGCGGGAGATTAATTTTCAAGAATACACCAAAAAATCGAGCCGGGGCGAAAATGGCCTGCCATGGCCGAGTCACCCTCGGCAGCATGCCGGCAGACAGGCCTGGCATGACCGAGTCACGCTCGGCAGCTGCCGGCCAGTGGGCTGCCAGCCCTGGGCCGCGGCCTCGAGCATGGGCGCGGCCCCCGATCTGATGTCTGCCCGGCCGCAACACAGGCCGCGGCCCCCGATCCCTGGGCCGTGGCCCCCTGCTCCCGGACCCCTCCCGGACCATCTAACGGCATTTCGGGGCTAGTTTTTCGACCGGATATCCAATATCTATATTCTCCAACATTCATATCTTCAATATAAAGAAATTAAGATTTATATTTAGATATAAACTTACGAAAAATATAACTACAACGAACGTAAAAACATATACCACGATTATGACTAAAATGATTCCAAATCATTAACCATCTAATCAAGCATTCCAAATGCTAATATCGTATATACGATCGCAAGACCTGGCTTTGATACCACTGTTGGGATTCGGTGCCTAAATCGAAGGCCCAGCGGAAGCGGTAAAACGAAAATCAATTCGATCTGAATCCCTACGAGGATCGATCGAGCTTCGTATATACGAATATCACAAACAAATTCACAAGAGATATAGAAACTCACCCTTGTAGTCCGTTGATTAGATGGATAACCTTCTCTTGAGCTATTCCCCAAGCTTTGCTTGATCTCTACGAATCTATTCCGCTTCAAGCCCTTGAACGATCCAACGCCGAAAGCACCGCGTCTCTACTTGTCGCGCGCCGAAAAAATGAATGGAATGACAACACCTTGCTATCCTCCGAGGATACGGCTAGAGCTAGGTGATGAAGCTATATATGTAAATATTATTACACTCTAAGTGTTTTAATCTTACTCTCTCAATATTTTCTCTCAATTTTCTCCAAGAAAATGAAAAATCAAGAACTTGATGAATAAAGATGAAGAAGACTTGGAGAAGTCTTTTCTCTCTCTCTCTACACTCTTATTCACGTTGGAAATGGAATGACTTGAGAAGTGAGATGTCTTCTTCCCTTTATTCAACTCTCCACATGTATATCTCATTATTATGAGAATCAAAGCCCCACCACCTCAATGATCAACCATTAAAGAATAGAACAAGGGTCCATATGAAAGTGGGTGGAAATGTGGGGGCGGCCTATGTAGAAATCGGACAAGTTCGGTTCGTTTCGGACTCCCGAGGGTCTAAACAGATAAACTCCGATTCTGTATCGATGTATTTATATCGATTAATTAATCCAATTAATTAAACATATCAAATACAAAATAATATAATTAATTTCTCTAAGAAATAATTATATACATGAATTAAATTAATCACCCAATAATTTATTTAATTCATTAGGCCGTAAATCAATTTATCCAATAAATCAATTTAAACATCCAATGTTCCAAAATTAGATATCCAATATCTAATATTCATAATGAGAGAATTAGCTTTATTCATTCCGTCGTCAATCCTATTGCGCGACTCGGTAGGTCCGTCTCAGTCAGCAATGGGATGAACCAAAGAGTAGTAGCACCACCTAGCCAGCCTGGCGGCCTACACTGTACCCCAACTAAGAATGAATGATTGGGATCATTCAAGAACCATTCTGTCGTGAATACCAGTATACGTATAAACCCTTCTTTCAAATGTCCCGATCAAGTTATAGGGTCACGGTCAGTCAAACCCCATCTGTACTTGATGCTATGCATGCGTTAATGCAAATCGAGATCATCGAGCTCTCGTGTATCTAATACAGCTAGCTCCGATGCTTTGGCCAAAGACTTATGATATCATCTGCTAATAACCGCATAGGACATATAACCCGTTCACTAACAGGAGAAAGAATTCTATCTTGGTATTCAGTAGGACCTGCTACTTGCCCATCAAGATGCACGTCGAGGTTGACCCCCGCCTTCCGGTTTATAGGGTCGAACTACTCTAATGAAAATCTTGACGTCACAAGCACATCCCTACTAAATCCTCAAGTCGAAGGTTCACGAATACCTATCACAACCTTTCGATTCCATCATTGACTGTCCCAGAGTGAAATCCGTGTGACGAATCGAGGGTGAGTCGGTTCGAGTATACTAATCGAATTAGCATACCTATAATGTGTGCTCCCACTAACCATTAGTGTTCGACAGGCACTCTCCTTGTCAAAGAACACGTCATACAAGTCTTTACATAAACTTAACGCCCAGTCAAGTTTCATCGACTTGTGAACGATTAAGTATTTGAGCTATAAACCTTTCCAGTGCCGACCCCCTTATCCAATAAGAAGTGGAACGTTTTGCTCTCAAATACACGGACTAGTTTCTACATGTATATTTACGAGTTAGGAATGCCAGTAACTACCAGTAAATAAAGAAACATTCATTGCCTTATATTGGTGATTTACATAATAACAAGTATAATTTCCTCACTCAACATCCTCTGAGTGGCATTCGAGGGCATACTCCTAACAGTAACCATGTGTTATTGTTCCTTCCGGAGGTTTATAGGTGCTCGAGGATTCCAATATTGAATCTCATTGGTGATTGATGATTCGTGTGGTATTTTCCCGTAGTAATTGCGGTGCTATCGCGTTCTTGATAGTGTTCGGGAGTTCAGAGCTGTTCGACCGTATTTCATCCGTCATATTGTTGCGATCGTGGTTTCGAGGCAAGTACCTTGTCCATACAATTCTCGTTTTGTGGATATGATAATTAGTGATCGTCTCTATGTGTTTGTTTGATCGTTTGATTTGAACTTCCAAAAGATTCGGTTTAGCCTCGTTAAGGGCTCACTTTCAAAACGCGTTTGTTTTGTGAACGGTGTGTTTTGGGGAATTGATTATGACTTGATTGTTTTGAATGTTGAGGGCTTTGGTGATATCCCTGTTCTTTAAAGTTATGGAATCATGTATTCCGCGCTAATCCTGTTGTGTTGTGATGAGTTTGATAACGGTGTCGAGTAAGTGGCCATCTCTAGTAAGTATTCCTGATGAGCTTACATTCTTAGCATATTAGTATTGCATGAGTACTGTGTGTGTGTGTGTATGCTCACTACGGGTTAGATCCGACGGGGTCTCGGTAGGGCTCCACGAAGCTGTGGAACCGTGAGCTTGCTTTTAACCACTATGGGTTAGATCCGACGGGGTCTCGGTAGGGGTTTACGAAGCTGTGGGTCTGCGGTTAATTGTGGTGCATTTTACAAATGTGTTTTGAGATTGGCATTTCTGGAAACGAGTGTTTTGATCGGTGATTTCATATTTTACATGCTTTGACTAAGTGTGTAAGAGGTAAGTTGTTCGTTTGGCTTACTTGGCTAGGATGGCACTAGAGTATTTTGTTGTTTGTAATATCCGGAATTTGGATTTCCGGTAATTTTATTTTTTGGCGTAAGTCCATCTTAGCGACTCTATTGTTACCGTTTCGTCATTCCGAGGATGATTAATTCTACACTTTTTGTCATCCGAGTTCGTCTCGGTGTCGTTCTGTTGAGTTCCGTGTTCTTAAGCGACTTTTCCACGTATGAGTTCGACTTTGTAAAATGATCATTAATTTTTGGAAACTCCAAAAATTCTGAATCTTTTCAATATTATATAGAATCAAGTTAGATTTCCAATGGCTCAAACGGTGAGTCAATCGGAGTCCGTACGAGGGAGTTATGGTCGAAATAGCTAAGTCACTCACATTTTCCGCTTTGGCGGCGGCTGTCTGGGGCCGCGGCTCTTGCCAGAAGGGCCGCGGCACACTGCCGAGTCACTGCCGCGGCACACTTGGCCGAGCCGCGGCACACACACACTTTTCAATTATCGGCCAACCCGTCTGTACCGGGGGCCACGGCTCATGCCGACAGGGCCGCGGCACACTGCCGAGTCACTGCCGCGGCACATTCGTACGGGCCGCGGCACGCTGCCGATCACTGGTGGCATTTTTGGCCCTGTGCCGCGGCACACTTCGGCTGGGCCGCGGCACACAGTGCAGTCTGCACTATAATTGCGGTTTTTGTGAGGAACAACTCATTTTTTCAACACTTTTTCACCTTGGTCCGAGAGAGAGGGTTTGTGGGAGAGAATCTTCATCATCAATCACTTGAGTATTCATTTTTCATCATTTTCATTCGGTTGTGAAGCTCGGATTGTCGATCTAACATGATTTCATCGGATTAAAGTACTTGGATCTTCAAAGGTAATTTCTTCAACATCTTGGATTTCGATTTTGTTTTGAGATATGATGTTTTGGATGTTAAGATCATGTTGTATGAAGTGATATACACATGATTATGGATATGTTTGATTATTCATTGGATTATTGAAGGATTATTCAAGAACACTTTGAATATTGAGTTGGATTTGGGGTTTTCAATTAATCGTTGTTGTAATCACGAATTTGAATATTCATATTAGATTATTGATCGTATTGAAGATGTTTTGTTGGTTTGACACACTTCTTGGGGATTTGATGTTGGTATTATTGAGGTTTGGTTATAAACAATCGAAGTTTGGCCACGAAGTGTTCGATATAATGCCCCAATGAACTTGGTTTAATCGTATCGACGTTTTGAGTTCGTTATATTCGTGTTTGATTCGTATATTGAATGGATTGTTGGTAATTGTATTATTCAAGGTTGTTCGAGCGACCGATATCTCAATTAGGACGTTGTTCGTGGAAGGATAATTGTCACCGGTGTTGTGTAAGTTAATTCTTACTCGGTTAAAAGGATATTCATTCCTTTCGTTGTTGTTAATTCATAATTATAGTTCATTCATAATGTATTAACCGTATTGAGACTTGTAATTGTCAATTAATCACTTCAGTCACAAGGAACGACGGTTCCAATCATTTCATTGAGCTATCATTCATTTCACTGTCATTTCATCTCGGTGAGTCATTATTGATTTCGATGTCGCTTTTGTTATCTCGTGGCATTCCGGGTCATACTGGCGTGCCGGTTGGTATGTGTAGGATTTTCATGTCGGGCACATTTAAGTCGTGTGTTGGTTGTTGGCCACACATTGGACTGTACACACGAGTCGATTGCTTCGTGATACTGATTAGGTACAAGACCACACGTGTATTCGATCGATACTCGTTGGTGGCTTGTGCACGGACACATATCCATCCCGGGCGTAGTGTGGCGCCACCCTTTGAGCCATATTGTTAGTTGATTCATACAGCATGTTTGATTGCGTATGTTTTCAACAATATTGGGTTATAATCTAACCGATTCATTTTTGATCGAACTTGTGGTTTATACAGCATATATATGATTGTGTTTGTTCAACTCTTGAGGATTGTTGTTCTGTGTAACTGACCCCGTTTGGGGATTTTGTTTTCAGGTCATGGCAAGGCAAAAGCACGGGAATATAACATTGACGGCGAGGAGTCCCAGTGATACTAGTAGGGGGCCCCAATCCTTTCAGTTATTCATATTGTTGTTATTTATTTTCCACTGCAGATTTCCATTTGGATACTCCGTTTCGTTCAGTGTTGTGTATTTTATCTTCATATAAAATATACATGTATTCGGTTTTTTCTTGGGTGTGTTATAATGAAACTCCTCATCGGAGTAATTAATGATGTAATGTAGTTTGGTACTACATTTACCCTGTGTATTTCATTCATTTTCACTCACCTGGTGGGTCCCAGTCGGGGGTCCACGACACTGTAATATCCGCCTAGTTTGGGGTGTTACAGAGTTGGTATCGGAGCGTGGTTTTGAATACTACCTTCCGAGTCATGTTTTATTTGAAATCATCGTCATCAGACTAGTATCATTGGACTTTCGTGTCACGTGTGACCTGTGCAAATGCCGAGCCGATCAGACCGAAAAAACTGTAAGACTTCTAACGCCATGGTATAATTTCTGGCAATAATCATTCATTCATAATTCACTAGTTAACAATCCTCAAACATCATTTTCATTTTAATCATGTTGATCATATTAACTCATTAATCACTCAATTCATTTCATTACATAGTTGATGATCAGGACGATCATGTTAACTCATTAATCACTCAATTCATTTCATTACTCAGTTGTTGATCTGGAAGATCATATCATTAATCTTGTTAACTTGTTCAAGATTCCCATTTCAAGAATTTCATCAGATAATCATGTCACCTCAGTTAATCATTCATGTAATCACTATGTTAGAGCGCATATGCTCATTTTCATCATTTCATGACGTAAATCATAATGCGGTACTCATACGAGATCTGTGATTATCATGCGACCTTCCTACTTCAGTATGGAGAGAGCCATCAGGGGATGCACGGAGAGAGGCCGCGGTGCGGGCCGGAACCCAGGGAATAATCACTCACTGTCGGGAAACCGTATCCGAGACTCCGCTGGATCGCAAGATGTTCGGGTTGATCCACTCACTTTTATGTAGGTCATGATGACCCATATGCAATTGCTTAATCACCATTGCGCCACTCTGGCCGAATTAATTGAGAGAACTCTCACGTATAAGCCTGCTGCTAAGGAAATTGCTGAGCAACAACCTTCATCTGGCAGCAAGAAATCAACGAAGCGTAATCAGTCCGAAGGCGGTCAGTCAACCTTCAAGAAGCCTCGTACGAGCCCTAACATTTCTGAGCGACCTCCTACGGCACCTAATCTTACGGGATCTCAGTGTAACACCCCGAGATATTCGGAATAATTACAGCGCCGTAAACCCTTTAGATAAGGATTTACAAGGCTAATTTTAAAAGAAGTGTAAAAACAATACAATCGAACAACTGAAGTTCAAATACAGATTTGATTCAACCGATCAAATGAGTTAACTTATACAACCATATCGAATTGACTTTATTAAAACAGACGTACTCGAGTACTAAACGAACCAAGAAGACAAATCACAATAACAATAACATCAATCACATCATCGAGCCATTTCATCGTCACCGTTTGCATCGTGGTTGCCTCCCGCTCCTCGGCTACCCGAACATCAAAACAATGTCCACCCGAAGGGGTTAGCAAAACTATGCTAGTACAAGTATCATCATACAATAAATCATCAATGCATCATAAAACATGCAAAACGGACTTCCGCCACGGAATCCAACGATGCGAATCCTCACGATTCCATCAACACAATACAAGGTAATCCAAGATCCAGCTTCTCGGATAGATCCCCATGATGATCCCGTCGGACCAACGCATGGTGGAAAACCCGTCCAACGATCCGGCCAAAGATAGATCCCCATGATGATCCCGTCGACCAACGCATGGTGGACATTCGATCCAGCCTCAAGATAGATCCTCATGACCCCCTCGGATCATTTAAACCATAATTCAATCAACTATGCATACACATATGCATTTCAGTATGTTCATCAATAAGAACAAATATCAACGAATATCACGAGAATTTTCAGAAATACATTTCATATTCAACAATATGAACAAAACCACAAGCATGATCAAAGTTTCAATATAAATCGAACTCGACATATGATACTTGCCTCGAAAATGGAAAGGACGAAACACCTCGATGATCTCAACACACTCGAAGGCCGCCTCCTTCAATCAACGTAACAAGCTCAAACCTTAACAAAAGGAATGATATACAAATCATCTCAAGTCGAACGATGGCCTAACAATTCGTTCTACGGCCCAAAAGTTCAAAATAAACAATCTCCTAGACTGCTTAGCGTGCGCTACGTATCCTACGTAACGTGCGCTAAGCCTGCCTGTTAGCGTACACTATCGTGTAAGACTAGCGTGCGCTAGCCACGAACTGACAGTTTGAACCGCACGCTACGTACGTATTGTGCGTTAACTGAACCCCGATAGCGCACGTTAACTCACATATGTTAGCGTGCGCTAATCCTGCATGGCAGAATACTGCTAACGGAAAAACTGGGTTGAAAGGTGGTGAATTCATGAATTCTATGTTGATACAAAAAATCATCCTCAAATCTGTCATGCTAAAAAGGTTGTGGAAGTTCCATGATCATGAGGTACAAATATACGGATAATTATCTCATCATCATAACTCATCCAAGATTTTCAAGAAATATTCTAAGTCCCGATAATTCCAAGTCCCAAAATATATGATTCCTTACGTAAAACATACGAACTAGGTAATCTTCATATAATGGTCGATTGGTTTGGAGATACATAACATGCTCAGGAATCCACATACTAAAAGGTTCAATGGATCATACGATGAATAAGTGTCGAAACGTCGAAAATATTCTTCTAACACATGATGTACGACTAATAACGAATCTTAACTGACTAGATGAACATGATCAACATCCCTTACAACACTACTAGTATTGGTGAAGAATCACCCACCTCAAGGTAGTGAAAGAACACGGAGGAAAATGAAGCAATCCAACACCGAAAGCTTGAACACCAATCTCCAATGATATACGATCTTCAATCACGAACTAGGATGTTGATATGAAGTGTTTAGGGTGAAGGAAGTTATGTTCTAAGTGTAAGAATTCGGGTAAAGGGAGAAGAAAGAACTGAAATCACGAATAGGATGTTGTCCTATTTAGAAGAAATGGCTATTAG
Organism: Orobanche coerulescens; assembly: GCA_033398695.1. NCBI lineage: Eukaryota > Viridiplantae > Streptophyta > Magnoliopsida > Lamiales > Orobanchaceae > Orobanche > Orobanche coerulescens. The sequence continues at coordinate 121,317 of JAWKAU010000172.1, read as the reverse complement.
CGCGCGCTAGACCCTGCTCGTAGCGTGCGCTAACGGCTCACTGACTTAACTGTACTAAGCACTTAGCGTGCGCTACGCATATACCTGTAGCGTGCGCTAAGGCGTTGACTCGGCTTTTTCCCGAAAGCCGTCCAGGTACATCCCGACACGATCCGGACAGGTCCCCGCCGATCTCACCTACCGCACGTCCCAATCAAATTGACCACGCATAGCGTGCGCTAATGACCCTCAGTAGCGTGCGCTATGAATCCACGTTAGCGCACGCTAAACATAGCCGATAGCGTGCGCTACATGCGCAGATTTACAATCTTTAAATCACAACCACGAAATTAAACGCTCGACAACATCGGATTATGAAATACGGAGAATAGTACTCAGACAAAAGTACAATCATTACAATATCACAAGTTCCAATTACATAACAGAAATCTCGGGTATTACATCCTTCCTCCCTAAAAAGAAGTTTCGTCCCGAAACTTAAGATGAAAACAACTCCGGATATCTAGTCTTCATACTGTCCTCCGTTTCCCAAGTGGCCTCTTCGACTCCATGTCGTGACCATTGTACTTTAACCAAGTGTATTGGTTTATTCCTCAATTGTTTGATCCGGCTCTCAAGTATCTTGATTGGTCTCTCTTCGAAGGTGCCATCATTGGCTATTTCGATCTCGTCGAAATCAATGACGTGACTGGGGTCCGGTACATACTTCCGCAGTTGGGATACGTGAAACACATTGTGAACGTGACTCAGCGATGGCGGTAAGGCCAACCTGTATGCTAAATCTCCAACTCTCTCGAGGATCTCAAATGGTCCGATATATCTCGGACTAAGCTTGCCTCTCCTCCCGAAATGGAAAATCCCTCGTGTAGGAGACACCTTCAATAGTACATGGTCCCCAGCGTCGAACTCTAGAGGGCGACGACGTACATCTGCATAAGACTGCCGACTCTGGGCGATCCAGCCTCTCTCGAATCAAGGCTATCTTCTCTTGAGTCCGAATAATCAATTCTGGTTCCGTCCCGATCAAATCCAAGAATCATCCCAACATAGGGGTGATCGCATCTTCTCCGTATAAAGCTTCAAATGGTGCCATCTTAATTGAAGTATGCCAACTATTATTGTAGGTGAATTCAACTAATGGCAAATGAACTTCCCAATCAATTGACCAATCCAAAGCACAAGCTCTAAGCATGTCTTCTACAGCTTGAATAGTCCTTTCTGATCGACCGTCCGTTTGGGGATGATAAGCCGTACTAAAATTGAGCTCACCCCAAAGCCTTATGAATCGCTTTCCGGAAGTGTGACACGAAACGACCATCTCTATCCGAAATAATGGTCTTCGGCCCCCGCAATCCGACTATCTCCGCAATAAATATTCGTGCCAATCTCTCGGTCCCCATGTATCTTTAATTCCAGAAATGAGCCGACTTGGTTAGTCGATCAACTACAACCCAAATCATGTTCATTCCCGTTCTAGTCCTTGGCATACTAGTAATGAAGTCCATCGAGATATCCTCCCACTTCCACTCGTGGATCGGAAGCGGTTTTAACATTCCTACAGTCGTTGATGTTCAATCTTAACCTGCCGACAAGTCAAACACTTCAAACGTATTCCGCTCGCCCTTCTTCATATTCCCCACCGGAAGTTTTGCTTTAAATCTTTATACATCTTACTACCGCTCAGGTGAATAGAATAGGCGCGCTATGAGCTTCCTTTAAAATTGTCCATCTCAAATCATCATCCTCGAACGCAAAGTCGACTCAAATCTCGTAACCCCATCGTCTTGTATCACGAATCTCGGGCTTTTCCTTTCTTTACTTCGTCATATAATCGAAGGATCGAGAATCGCTCAATTGTTTAGACTTGATCTCCTCGACTAATGATGAAGTCGGTTCCATCACATAAAGTTGCCCTGGATTCCTGGTGCCCATACCTCAATCCTCGCGGATCGCCTCGTTGAATACTGGTTTGGGATGTAAGTGCTTCCAACACTCGAAGAGAAACAGGTTTTCGGCTCAAGGCATCGGCTACTACGTTTGCTTTCCCCGGATGATAGAGAATCTCCAAGTCGTAATCCTTAATCAATTCCAGCCACCTTCTATGCCTCATGTTTAATTCTTTCTGACTGAAATGTACTTGAGGCTCTTATGATCTGTAAAGATCTGACAATGAGTGTCGTACAAATAATGTCGCCAAATTTTCAGTGCAAAGACTACAGCTGCTAACTCCAGATCATGAGTCGGGTAATTAACCTCATACGGTTTCAATTGCCGAGAAGCATAAGCAATCACTTTATCCTTCTGCATCAATACACAACCCAGACCCTGATTCGAAGCGTCGTTGTATACCATAAATCTGTGAGTTCCCTCTGGTAGCGCTAATATAGGTGCTGTCGTCAGCCTCCTCTTAAGTTCGTCAAAACCAGCCTGGCATTTCTCATTCCACATGAACTTTTGAGTTTTTTGTAACAGCTGGGTGAGCGGACGAGCAATTTTGGAAAATCCCTCTACAAAGCGGCGATAATATCCAGCAAGTCCTAAGAAGCTTCGGACTTCTTTCACGTTTTTAGGAGCTTCCCAGTCCAAGATTGCTTCGACTTTCTTCGGGTCCACCTGAACTCCGTTTCCGATATCACATGCCCAAGGAAGGTTACTTCCTTGAGCGTAACTCGCATTTTGAAAGTTTTGCATACACTGTTCCTTCCTCAAGGTACTCAAAACCACACGTAAATGTTCGAGATGTTCCTCTGCGTCCCTCGAATATATCAGATGTCGCCAATGAAGACGACCACAAATTTATCCAAGTATTCCAAGAATACCCGATTCATCAATTGCATGAATACCGCAGAGCATTGGTAAGTCCAAATGGCATTACTACAAATTCATAATGCCCGCATCGATCTCAAAGCGATTTCGGTATATCCGATTCCTTAATTCTCAACTGGTGGTATCCTGATCGCAAGTCAATCTTCGAGAATACCCTTGCCCCCTGCAGTTGATCAAACAAGTCGTCGATCCGAGGTATAGGATTCTTATTCTTGATTGTCATCTTGTTGAGCTCCCTGTAATCAATACACAGTCGGAGGGATCCGTCTTTCTTCCGAACAAAGAGAACGGGCGCTCCCCAAGGAGAAACGCTCGGTTGAATATAACCCTTCTGTAACAATTCCTCCAGTTGTTTCTTGAGTTCATACATCTCGGTTGGCGCCATGCGGTATGGTGCCCTGGAAATAGGAGCTGCTCCAGGCTCTAATTCGATAGTGAATTCCACTTCTCTCTGCGGAGGTAACCCAGGTAGTTCGTCAGGAAATACATCTGAGAACTCATTCAAAACTGAAATAGACGAGAGCTCTACTCCTTCCTCTTTCCTCATGGCATAACACCAAAGTCCGTGACATCCCTGCTTCAGTAATTTCATGGCTTTCATTGCTTTGATCAATTTTCCCGAGCTTCCCGGTCTCCATCCTCGGAATAAGTGTTCAGATCCGTCATCAGCAATGATGGAAATGACTCTCTCGTAATTCGTAATGCTCCATAGCGGTTGAGCCAATCATCTCCGAGAATTAAATCGTCACCGTAGATGTCAACTACAATGAGATTCGATGGCCACTCTCTTCCTTCTATAGATACTGGGAAATCCCTAGCTTCTAGGGTTCCCACAATTTTCTCTCCGCTCGGTAATCCCACAACATAAGGTTCACAATTATACAAGCACGAGACTTTCAAACGATTAACACAGTTCAACGATATAAAAGAATGCGTAGCTCCCGAATCGAACAAGACACTAACTGGTTGCAAAAGGATCTGAATCGTACCTAATGCAACAGCTGTGTTCTGATCATCAGATTTCCTCATTTCGTACAGGCGCGGAGGAACGGACCCAACACTGGATGTCTCTCTCTTCCCCACGTTCTGCTGCTGAAATCCACTCTGCTGCGTCTGGTTCACACTTGTCTCCTTCGGAACTAGAGCTGGAGTGCGAGTACCAAAAGATCGGGTCGCATTCCCACAAAATGTTGCGCGATGTCTGTCCTGTCCACACTCGAAACAGGTCACAGCGGGCGCGAAACAATCACGTCGAACATGTCCCGCTTTGCCACAGTTATAACACTTTTTCCCTGCGTCTGAAACAGTTGGTGCTCCCGGAACTTCTTTCCACCTCGAGAAGGATGCGGAGGTCTCCTGGATGAATGAAAAGAGGACTAACCCCTGCGAGGTCCGCTACTCTTATCCTCCGTGAAGTTGCCAGACACCTTCTGTTTCTTTGCTTCCGTCGCTTTCTCTACTGCTGCCTCCTTCATATCATAGGCCAACGCCTTGTCCTGGTACTGTCGCAAGGTGGTACATTCAAATCCGGACATATACTGCTGAATTTCCGGCTTCATTCGCATGTCAAAATGAAAAATCTTCTCCGCCTCGGTCCTGACCAAGTGGCGCACATAAGTCAGTTGGTGATTAAAAGTCTTAATCACGTCCGTCACAGATACTTCCGAATTTTGTGGTGAGAAAAACTCCCGAACTCGGGCTTCTCTAACTGGGCGAGGACAATACTGCGCCTCCATCATCAATTTGAATTCCGTCCAGTCAACATTGTGCTCCTCCGGTCGAATGGCCTCCCACCAGTCGAAAGCCTCCCCGGTCAAAAGATACTGGGCGACCGGAACCTTCCTATCGTTGGGACAGTTAATCCCTGCAAAAATCTTTTCTAATTCCTTCAGCCAGTGATCCCAAGAAAGCGTCTCGGCAGAACCGTCAAATTTCGGAGGGTGCAATTTAATCACTTTGGTAAGCCATCTATCTCCTCGATTTTCCACGTTATGCTGCTGTCCCATCACCGTCTGCATGCGATCCACAACTTGAGCAAACTGGTTTATCTGGGCAACCACCTGCTGAAGCACTCCCGGCACGTTAGGATCTGCATTATTATTTGCCGATCCCTGTTGTCCCCCGGAATGTGAATCCGTTCGACTAGTGGCTATCTCTGGGGTAGATATCGACTCTTCTTGCCTCGCATTTCCATGTCTGCGTCCACGACCGCGTCCGCGTCCACGACCTCCTCTCAACATACTGTAAACATAAATACTCAATATCCATGACAAACTTTCTCAAAGTACATCCATCAATGTTTACAAGACATGAATTAAATAAAACAGTAGTATTCGAGATTAGGAAACTTACAACCACAGTCCACACGACGATGCTGGCTCAGCAGTGATGTTACGAACGACCAATAATCAATAACGTAAACAGACCCAACTAACCCGACTGCCAAGATATCCATAAATCTTAGCTCTGATACCATATTCTATAACACCCCGAGATATTCGGAATAATTACAGCACCGTAAACCCTTTAGATAAGGATTTACAAGGCTAATTTTAAAAGAAGTGTAAAAACAATACAATCGAACAACTGAAGTTCAAATACAGATTTGATTCAACCGATCAAATGAGTTAACTTATACAACCATATCGAATTGACTTTATTAAAACAGATGTACTCGAGTACTAAACGAACCAAGAAGAAAAATCACAATAACAATAACATCAATCACATCACTGAGCCATTTCATCGTCCTGTCGGTACTGTGGTTGCCTCCCCGCTCCTCGGCTACCTGAACATCAAAACAATGTCCACCCCCGAAGGGGTTAGCAAAACAATGCTAGTACAAGTATCATCATACAATAAATCATCAATGCATCATAAAACATGCAAAATGGACTTCCGCCACCGGAATCCAACGATGCGAATCCTCACGATTCCATCAACACAATACAAGGTAATCCAGCGATCCAGCGCCCTCAGCATAGATCCCCATGATGATCCCGTCGGACCAACGCATGGTGGAAAACCCGTCCAACGATCCAGCCCTCAGCATAGATCCCCATGATGATCCCGTCGGACCAACGCATGGTGGACATTCGATCCAGCGCCCTCAGCATAGATCCTCATGACCCCCTCGGATCATTTAAACCAAAATTCAATCAACTATGCATACACATATGCATTTCAGTATGTTCATCAATAAGAACAAATATCAACGAATATCACGAGAATTTTCAGAAATACATTTCATATTCAACAATATGAACAAAACCACAAGCATGATCAAAGTTTCAATATAAATCGAACTCGACATATGATACTTGCCTCGAAAATGGCAAGGACGAAACACCTCGATGATCTCAACACACTCGAAGGCCGCCTCCTTCAATCAACGTAACAAGCTCGAACCTTAACAAAAGGAATGATATACAAATCATCTCAAGTCGAACGATGGCCTAACAATTCGTTCTACGGCCCAAAAGTTCAAAATAAACAATCTTCCTAGACTGCTTAGCGTGCGCTACGTATCCTACGTAACGTGCGCTAAGCCTGCCTGTTAGCGTACGCTATCGTGTAAGACTAGCGTGTGCTAGCCACGAACTGACAGTTTGAACCGCACGCTACGTACGTATTGTGCGTTAACTGAACCCCGATAGCACACGTTAACTCACATATGTTAGCGTGCGCTAATCCTGCATGGCAGAATACTGCTAACAGAAAAACTGGGTTGAAAGGTGGTGAATTCATGAATTTGATGTTGATACAACAAATCATCCTCAAATCTGTCATGCTAAAAAGGTTGTGGAAGTTCCATGATCATGAGGTACAAATATACGGATAATTATCTCATCATCATAACTCATCCAAGATTTTCAAGAAATATTCTAAGTCCCGATTATTCCAAGTCCCAAAATATATGATTCCTTACGTAAAACATACGAACTAGGTAATCTTCATATACTGGTCGATTGGTTTGGAGATACATAACATGCTCAGGAATCCACATACTAAAAGGTTCAATGGATCATACGATGAATAAGTGTCGAAACGTCGAAAATATTCTTCTAACACATGATGTACGACTAATAACGAATCTTAACTGACTAGATGAACATGATAAACATCCCTTACAACACTACTAGTATTGGTGAAGAATCACCTACCTCAAGGTAGTGAAAGAACACGGAGGAAAATGAAGCAATCCAACACCGAAAGCTTGAACACCAATCTCCAATGATATACGATCTTCAATCACGAACTAGGATGTTGATATGAAGTGTTTAGGGTGAAGGAAGTTATGTTCTAAGTGTAAGAATTCGGCTAAAGGGAGAAGAAAGAACTGAAATCACGAATAGGATGCTGTCCTATTTATAAGAAATGGCTATTAGCGCGCGCTAGACCCTGCTCGTAGCGTGCGCTAACGGCTCACTGACTTAACTGTACTAAGCACTTAGCGTGCGCTACGCATATACCTGTAGCGTGCGCTAAGGCGTTGACTCGGATTTTTCCCAAAAGCCGTCCAGGTACATCCCGACACGATCCGACAGGGGTCCCCCGGCCAGATCTCACCTACCGCACGTCCCAATCAAATTGACCACGCATAGCGTGCGCTAATGACCCTCAGTAGCGTGCGCTATGAATCCACGTTAGCGCACGCTAAACATAGCCGATAGCGTGCACTACATGCGCAGATTTACAATCTTTAAATCACAACCACGAAATTAAACGCTCGACAACATCGGATTATGAAATACGGAGAATAGTACTCAGACAAAAGTACAATCATTACAATATCACAAGTTCCAATTACATAACAGAAATATCGGGTATTACACTCAGTCCCGAGCAGCCAGATCAGCCATCACCTGTTTCAATTGTGGAGAACTGGATCATGTCAGCGCCAAGTGCCCGAGGTAGACTATCACGTGCCATAAATGCAGAATTGCTGGGCATAAGGCCCGTTTTTGCCGAAGGGACCCCAAGCCGACTCCGGTGGCATCTCAGGCCCCGAAGCAATCAGTGATTCAGAATCAGACTGCTCTGTCATCGTCGTTTAAGATGACAGAAGCGAATAAAGGCGGAACTCATATTTATCAGAGGGGAGCATCCGGTTCGGGGGCCGGCAAGTCCCTGATTCATGCGATGAAGAGGACCGACAATCCAGAGGCCTGAATGATCTCAGGTATACTCGTAATTTTATTTCAACTTGTGTGTACCTTTTTGATACTCGTGCACCGCATTCATTCATTTTCGAATCATGTTTGATTAGACTTCACTTGGATAGTCCTATTAATTGTGGACCTTATATCATGGGTCTACCTGACGGTAGAAGAATTTCCGGAAATCATGAGGTTAAGAACTGATTGAATTAAGTTTAAATGACCGCGATTGGTTGCTGGACCAAATCGTGGTGGTTTTACTTAAGGACGATGTAATATTGGGTATTAGTGGGATGGATCGTCATGATACCATTCTCAATGTTCGTAAGCGTATGGTCACCATCATTTCCGTCGTTGGAGTCAAGTGCGTATTTCAGGGAGGTGATCCCGATTGTTCCGGAAGAATCATTATTATGATGAAAGCAGTAAAATTACTCAATCGACATGTTCAATAATTCATCGTATTATTTTCATCGATTGGCCATTCTAAGGCAATCGAAGTGTTCAATCATTCATTGTATCATTTTCATCGATTGGCCGTTCTAAGGCAATCGAAGTGTTCAATCATTCATTGTATCATTTTCATCGATTGACCGTTCTAAGGCAATCGAGTGTTCAATCATTCATTGTATCATTGTCATCGATCGACCGTTCTATGGCAATCGAGGTGTTCAATCATTCGTGGTATCATTGTTATCGATTGCCGATGTTTTTCCAGACGAGTTACCTGGTTTGCCTCCACAGAGAGATGTGGAATTCACGATTGAGTTGGAGCCCGGTACGTCCCCGATATCGAAGGCACCGTACCGGATGGCCCCGACCGAAATGCTGGAATTAAAGGATCAATTAGAGGATTTGACCGAGAAGGGTTATATCCGACCGGGTGCGTCCCCGTGGGGAGCACCAGTGTTGTTTTTCAAGAAGAAGGATGGTTCGTTTCGTGTGTGTATTAATTATTGGGAGTTGAATAGGGTGACGATCAAGAATAAATATCCCTTACCCCGTATTGATGATCTCTTAGATCAACTTCAGGGAGCTTCAATATTTTCCAAGATCGACCTAAGGTCTGGATATCATCAGTTGCGAATTCGAGAGTCGGACATCGCAAGGACAGCGTTTCGTACACGCTATGGTCAATATGAGTTCGTAGTTATGCCGTTCGGGACAACTAATGCACCTGCGGTATTCATGGAGTTAATGAATAGGATTTTCATCGACTTTTTGGATCAGTTTGTTGTTGTCTTCATCGATAACATTTTGATTTATTCTCGTGACCGAGAGGAACACGAGGTTCATCTTCATCAGGTTCTCGACGTGTTAAGACGAGAGCAACTGTATGGAAAGTTTTCCAAATGTGAGTTCTGGATGTCCGAAGTGACTTTTCTCAGGCATGTAATTTCATCAGATGGAGTGCGTGTTGATCCTCAGAAGATGGAGGCTATCCAAGATTGGTTACCTCCTAAGAATGTTAAGGAAATCCGAAGCTTTCTCGGATTAGCCGGTTATTATCGGCGGTTTGTGGAAGGATTTTCTAAAATCGCTCAATCAATGACAAACCTTTTGCGAAAGGATAAGAAATACATGTGGTCCGACGCATGTCAGCGAAGTTTTGAGGAACTCAAGAGCCGGTTAATGTCAGCACCTGTACTTTCCTTGCCGCAAGGGACGGAAGGATTTGTGGTTTATAGTGATACGTCCGGGCAGGGTCTCGGATGTGTACTTATGCAAGATGGGAAGGTTATTCCCTATGCTTCACGGCAATTTAGACCTTACGAGGTTAATTATCCGACCCACGACCTGGAGCTAGCAGCCATGGTGTTCGCTTTGAAAATCTGGCGTCATTACCTTTATGGCGTTACTTGTCCGATATTCACCGATCATAAGAGTTTAAAGTATATATTTACTCAGAAGGAGTTAAATATGCGACAGAGACGGTGGTTGGAACAAACCAAAGGTTATGATATCGAGATCCTTTACCACCCAGGCAAGGCAAACGTTGTCGATGACGCCTTGAGTCGTAAGTCCGTTCAGGAGCAGATGCTTGCTCGTTTAACAGTTCAGAAAGAGCTTCAGCAGGAATTCCTTAGACCCGAGATCGAGGTCTGGCTTCAGCGAGTACAATGACAACTTTGCATGTTAGAGATTCCATCGCCACTTGGGGAGGCAATCAGAGAGAATCAGGGTTCAGACCCATCCTTGTTGCGCATCCGTGAGGATGTGGCTCAGGGGAAAGCCCCTGTATTCGTAGTCCACGAGGATGGACTTTTGAGATTTAAGAATCGTTTGTGCGTACCGACGAATGATGAGTTGAAAAACTCGATTTTGAGAGAAGCTCATGCTACCCCTTATTCCGTTCACCCGGGGTCTAGCAAGATGTATAAAGACTTGAAACAAAATTACTGGTGGAGTAATATGAAGCGAGAAGTCGCGGAATTTGTTTCGAGATGCTTAACCTATCAACAAGTCAAGATTGAACATCAGAGACCGACGGGTATGCTGAAACCTCTCCCTATTTCAGAATGGAAGTGGGAAGACATTTCTATGGATTTCATCACGAGTTTGCCGACGAGTCGTCGTGGCATGAATACGATCTGGGTGATTGTGGACCGTTTAACTAAATCAGCTCATTTCCTTGAGATTAAGGATACATGGGGTCCTGAGAGACTTGCCCAGGTGTTCATCAAAGATATAGTGAGACTGCACGGTACTCCTAAAAGTATCGTTTCCGATCATGACGGACGATTCGTGTCTCATTTTTGGAAATCAGTTCATCGTGCCATGGGAACTCAGCTTAATTTCAGCACGGCTTTTCATCCTCAGTCCGACGATCAGAGAGGACTATTCAGACATTGGAGGACATGTTGAGGGCATGCGTCCTCGATTAGAAAGACGATTGGGAAGCCGAGGATAGTATGCGAGAGAGTTATCCCGAGTTGTTTGACCCTTAGTTTCAGGGACGAAAATCTTTTAAGGGGGGTGTATGTAACACCCGCTTGTAAATTCATTCATTTTTCATTCAGTAATTGTCACTCAGTGGATTTTCACTCATTAATAATCATTCACCATTCATGTTAATTCATTCGTGTTCACCGTTCGGACTAATGTTGATTCGTGTATTGATATCGTTCATTGTTTCAACCTTGCTTGAGAATCGAGATGAGAATAATATCTTGATCGTTATAATTACTTCATTAATCGATGTTGATATTGGAGTTCATGCCATTTTAAATTTCCTTCTTGTTCGAATCATGCTATTGTTGGGTACATTTGCGGTTCTTGTGTATCTCGTTGAGTTTTTCTAGCGGGATATTGCTTCTCCCTACTTGTTTGAAGTTTCGGGATGAAACTTCTTTTAAGGAGGGTAGTATGTAATATCCGCAATTTGGATTTCCGGTTATTTTATTTTTTGGCGGAAGTCCATCTTAGAGACTCTATTGTTACCGATTCGTCATTCCGAGGATGATTAATTCTACACTTTTTGTCATCCGAGTTCGTCTCGGTGTCGTTCTGTTGAGTTCCGTGTTCTTAAGCGACTTTTCCACGTATGAGTTCGACTTTGTAAAATCACCATTAATTTTTGGAAACTCCAAAAATTCTGAATATTTTCAATATTATAGAGCATCAAGTTATCTTTCCAATGGTTTAAACGGTGAGTCAATCGGAGTCCGAACAAGGGAGTTATGGATGAAATAGCTAAGTCAGTCACATTTTCCGGTTTTGGCCGAGCAGCCTGTACCGGGGGCCGCGGCTCCTGCCGGAAGGTCCGCGGCACACTGCCGAGTCACTGCCGCGGAACACTTGGCCGAGCCGCGGCACACACACTTTTCAATTATCGTCCAACCCGTCTGTACCGGGGGCTGCGGCTCATGCCGACAGGGCCGCGGCATACTGCGAGTCACCGCGCAAAGACATTCGTCTCGGCCGCGCACGCCGCCGATCAGGGGCAAGTGGCTTTGGCCGCGGCACACTTCGGCTGGGCCGCGGCACACAGTGCAGTCTGCACTATAATTGCGGTTTTTGTGAGGAACAACTCATTTTTTCAACACTTCTTCACCTTGGTCCGAGAGAGAGGGTTTGTGGGAGAGAATCTTCATCATCAATCACTTGAATATTCGTTTTTCATCATTTTCATTCGGTTGTGAAGCTCGGATTGTCGATCTAACGCGATTTCATCGGATTAAAGTACTTGGATCTTCAAAGGTAATTTCTTCAACATCTTGGATTTCGATTTTGTTTTGAGATATGATGTTTTGGATGTTAAGATCATGTTGTATGAAATGATATACACATGATTATGGATATGTTTGATTATTCATTGGATTATTGAAGGATTATTCAAGAACACTTTGAATATTGAGTTGGATTTGGGGGTTTTCGATTAATCGTTGTTGTAATCACGAATTTGAATATTCATATTGGATTATTGATCGTATTGAAGATGTTTTGTTGGTTTGAAACACTTCTTGGGGATTTGATGTTGGTATTATTGAGGTTTGGTTATAAACAATCGAAGTTTGGCCACAAAGTGTTCGATATAATGCCCCAATGAACTTGGTTTAATCGTATCGACGTTTTGAGTTCGTTATATTCGTGTTTGATTCGTATATTGCACGGATTGTTGGTAATTGTATTATTCAAGGTTGTTCAAGCTACCGATATCTCAATTAGGACGTTGTTCGTGGAAGGATAATTGTCACCGTTGTTGTGTAAATTAATTCTTACTCGGTTAAAAGGATATTCATTCCTTTCGTTGTTGTTCATTCATAATTATAGTTCATTCATAATGTATTAACCGTATTGAGACTTGTAATTGTCAATTAATCACTTCAGTCACAAGGAACGACGACTCCAATCATTTCATTGAGCCATCATTCATTTCACTGTCATTTCATATCGGTGAGTCATTATTGATTTCGATGTCACTTTTGTTATCTCGTGGCATTCCGGGTCATACTAGCGTGCCGGTTGGTATGTGTAGGATTTTCATGTCGGGCACATTTAAGTCGTGTGTTGGTTGTTGGCCTCTCATTGGACTGTGCACACGAGTCGATTGCTTCGTGAGACTGATTAGGTATAAGACCACATGTGTATTCGATCGATACTCGTTGGTGGCTTGTGCACGGACACATATCCATCCCGGGCGTAGTGTGGTGCCACCCTTTTGTAACACCCCAAAAAAAGCGGCTATTACAGTGCCGTGAATCCCACACTAGGACCCACCAGGCGATATTCAAAACAGATTAAACAAATATTATTTGTGATACCGAACCACAATGAATAGTCATTACTCCGATTAGGAGTTTATTAAAACATGGCCAACGGCCTTACAATACACAGGATCCAAAAACAAGTATAAACCATATGGAGATGGAAAATACTTCAAATGTCAAATACAACCAAATAGCAATTTAAATGAAACGGGAAATAACATAACACGGTTTAACATAACCGGACAACAAGATATGTGGGGGCCCCCGAACTAGTATCCCTCGAACCCTTCGCCGTCGACATGCTCTTCCCGTGCCTTGCCTTTGCCTCGACCTAAAATACAATACAAGTATTTCGCCCAACACAGGTCGATATACATGATAATCAATTCTTCTGACATATACAATTCACATATATAGATTTCAAAGAAATCATTCCGACTATCAATCATACCCCTCGGGCGTATGAAACGAACAGTCACAAGCATCCAATACTATGGACGATTTACAGTATGGCTCAAAGATGGACATCACAGTACGCCCGATCCGGAAATGTGTCCGTGTACATGTCCGCCCCGTATATGGAATCCAGAAATATACGTGGGACAATGTACCTAATTAGCCTCACGAAACTACGTCCCGTGTGCACAGTCCAATGAGGAATAATATCCACGCATGACTATATATGTGCCTGGCTAAAAATACTACACAATGACCAATCGGAACGCAGATATGATTCTGGATATGTCACGATACAACATGACAACGAATTCAACAAATCACATATCCGATTAAGGATCAAGAAAAACTCACCGAAGTGAAAATAAGGCCAACGAGATTCAATGATTCAAAACGACGTACTTGGGAATGCAACCCCATAAAGAAAACCGAATAACATCAAGGACAATGTCAAATCATGACAAACATTTCATGAACAATTCATACATATGAAAGATATAACCATCAGAAGAATCTAATCATCATTATAACCAAGCAAGATAACTTGCCTCAAATCCGTAAGCGAAAGATAGTCCTTCTCCAAATGATCAAACGGACGGTATCCTCAGTTAAACACTCAATCGAACAAGCAACCTTGAATGAAACGTAATTCATTCAATAACATATTCACATAATATTAATATCAATTCGTAGGAAACGACGCCCGCAACCTACTCGAATAATTCATCCCCCCCTGATGAATACCTTAACGATTAATGAAAGGTTTCATTACAACTAATTCATCTTCCAAAATCGGATTACCATACCAAAAGTGTCCTGTAATTCTCTTGTTATTCCATGAACAAACACATCTTCAATTTGCCAATAAAATTGGTTTAAATCAAATTCTCATGTTCTACAACATCTCCTATTATAAAAGGATAGTCATAATGAATTTGATACTCAATCTACCATGATAGTATCATTCATAAACAGCATCATCTACTTAAGAACACTATCTATTTAGCATGATGATGAACCACATTCTAAGTTATCAACACAATAGATTAATGAAAAGTTATTGTTGTAAGATCCTTATCATTCTTCAAAGACTTGTGAAACTGAACAAATATGATTTGTTAAAGCTTCTAAGATTTCTGAACTAGATCATCTAATCTTATCTTTAACATTATCAAGTTCTTCTCAAGGTAAATAAATACCTAAAATGGTGTTTAAACACTTTATGATATCAAGTTCTTGACTAAATCCAGTTATGATGAAGCTAACCGATCCAACAATGTCCTACTGAGCTAAATTCGTCCAGAAGATGAGTAATGACAACTACAAACATGGTTACCATTACTACAATATCAAGAACTCCTCTAATCTAAACCCTCATTTATCATATTCATCAAGAAGTGTTTAAAGAGTTTAATTATAACCATGTTTTACTTGCTTAATCTAACTCTAGATGAAGTATAATTCGTCATTAATCATCAACATAAGAAAATAATGCAGAGAAGAAAGAACACCTACCTCCAGAAATGAAGAACAACTTCAATGCTATGAGAGAATATATTCCAAGCTCAAAAACAACTCCAATCTCCAAGGAAATGAGCTCCACTCCAAGATTCAAGGCTTAGAAACAAGTTGGTGAAGGTTGATATCGTTTTGGTAGTGCAGAGGTATGATATGTGAAGAGAGAAATTCGGTTTGGGGTTGTGAAGAAATGAAAAACAGGCTGGTCCTATAAATAGACTGTGCAGACTTAGCGCACGCTATCGGGACAGATTAGCGTACGCTAATGAACTTACGAATGCTATCCGGTCGATATTAGGTACGTAAGCGGCTTACAGTGGCTACTGTCTTGAATTATCGCAGGCCGTTAGCGCACGCTAATGATAAACGGGTTACGCACGCTAATAAAAGTAGATTCTCACCGACACGACAGCTCAGACTTAGATCACATGCATGCTAACGGCTAAGGAGTTCACGTGCTGAAGTCAACTGCTGCCAGATTCCCTCTTAGCGTACGCAACCGAAGAAACCTTACGCACGCTAATGCACAGGATTAGCGTACGTTAATCTTACTGTGTAGCGTACGCTACATTAACAGAAAAATTCGAAAATGCAACACTCTAATTAACATCGAATCATCACATATGAAATGAAATAACAACGATATGATATTCAAATCTATAATACCACGACGTAACACTAAATGCAACGATTCATGATAATCAGATTATCCGAATAATACAATGACAGGTAAAAATGAAAAGTTACAGTCGGATATTACATACTCCCCCCCTTAAAAAGAGTTTCGTCCTCGAAACTAAGGGGTAAATAACTCGGGGTATCTCGCTCGCATACTATCCTCGGTCTCCCACGTAGCCTCCTCGACTCCGTGTCGTGACCACTGAACTTTCAGTAGGGGAATCGTCTTGTTCCGCAACTGCTTGATCCTCCTCTCGAGTATCCGTACAGGACGCTCCTCGTACGAATGATCCTCTGCTAATTCAATATCTTCGAATTGAAGTACGTGGCTCGGATCAGCAACATATTTCCTCAACTGGGAGACATGAAACACGTTGTGAATCTTACTCAAGGTCGGTGGCAAGGCTAGTCGATAGGCCAGATCACCTACACGCTCCAGAACCTCAAACGGCCCAATGTACCTTGGGCTCAGCTTGCCCCTTTTCCCGAAACGAAAAACACCTCGAGTAGGAGACACCTTCATTAACACATGGTCACCAACCTCGAACTCAAGCGGTAGTCGACGGTGGTCAGCATAAGACTTCTGTTGACTTTGAGCCGTTAACAACCGACTCTTAATCAAAGTGATCTTCTCACGGGCGGCTAACAACATATCGGGTTCCGTACCCAGAGATTCTGACAGTTCGTCCCAACACAAAGGGGACCTACAGCGACGGCCATACAATGCCTCATACGGTGCCATCTGAATCGAAGCGTGCCAACTATTATTATAAGTGAATTCCACCAAAGGTAGCTGGGCTTCCCAATCGTTCTTCCAATCAAGAGCACATGCTCTCAACATATCCTCTAGAGTCTGGATGGTTCTCTCCGACTGACCATCAGTCTGTGGATGAAAAGCCGCATCAAATTCAACTGCGTGCCCATCGCACGATGAACTGCCTTCCAGAAGTGTGACACAAATCGCCCGTCACGGTCTGATACAATGCTCTTGGGGGTACCGTGTAGTCTCACAATTTCCTTAATAAACAGCTGGGCCAATCTCTCGGGGCCCCACGTGTCCTTAATCTCCAAGAAGTGGGCTGATTTGGTCAAACGGTTGATCGCTAGGATTCGCGTAGTATGGTTTTCAAATCCGATCAATTTTAAAATTTGTAAAACCTCAGAGTATTTCCAAGGTGTCGAACCCAAGGGAATTGATGTGTCGAAAATAAAGGAATTAACTCTACTCAAAATTTGACTGCTATTTAGGAATCCGAAAAATTGTTTTGATTCTAATTATCTAATTTTAAAAATCGAAGAACAAAAATTAAATAAAAGATGAAATATCTAAATTAAGCAAATAAAGCAAATTAGCAAGATAAAATCACAAGTCGAAGGTAATTGATCCTAGGGTAGTATCATCTAATTGAGTTCACACAATTTGTTCACTTGATTCCTTTTCCCCAAATTTTAATTCAATCCTAGAAATAATCACTCGGCCGATCTAGAATTCCTGTCAAGGCAACCTAGAAAGATAGTTAATTAAAACCCTTTTCCCCGTCAGGGCTCAAAGAATTAAAATCACTTAAAAAGCACCAACTTATTTATCTATGATTTATCTTTCTCCGCTAGGTCTCAAGATAAAAACATATTGTGTGTCAAGTATTTCCACTAATCAATTACTCCTTCCGGACAAAATCAATTAGCTAACATGCATCGATTAAGGGCCCTTTAATCTAACATGAGATTTAACACAACTTGAACACAAGCCTAGGATGAAAGGTCAAAAGGTAGTCAAAAGAACATCATGTGAACATCAATTAAAATTACTAACCCTAGAATCAATCAATGAATTAGCCAGACATACTTGAAATTAAGCAAGAACTAGCTGAAGAATGCATATTATTAATATAAAAAGAGAGATTACAACCCGTACGTATGAACTCCGAGTCTTCAATAATAATTCTCCTCCAAAAAGTTCTTGAATCAAAGGAATAAATCTTGCTAAAAAGTGTAAAAATCTGCTTAATATGATAAAAAAGTGATAAAAGCTGATGGAAGATAGATAAAGATTATGAAACTAGGTCTCAAAACAGGTTTATATAGCCTAAGGGGTTAAAAATCCCGATTAGCCCTAATCTAGGAAATAAATAATATCCAAAAGAGTCAAAATCCGTCAAAACGAGAGCTCACGGGAAGCCTTTCGGCCTGGCCTATCGGCCGATAGGCTGGCCGATAGGTGGTTCGTTGATTTCTTCACTCGATAGGCAGTAGCTCCTTTCGGACGGCCCTATCGGCCGATAGGCTGGCCGATAGGGTCTTCTGTTTGGCGCAAAAATCCGTTTCTTCGTCCGTTTGACTCGACTCTCGGTCCTTTGTCTCGTTTTGGGTCCTTTTGGCTCTAAAAACCTGCAAACACACTAAAACCAACCCAAACGCGTAATACGGCTCGACTAATCATAAATAAGCCAAATACGAGCACATTAATCACGAAACGAGATAAAAATCTAGTATAAAATCCTAGAAATAAGTGGTAAAATTACCACTTATCAAACCCCCCCAAACTTAAGCCTTGTTCGTCCAACAACAAAAAGAAAAGAAAAAGAAAATCGTGAATCATCGTGCAACTCATAGTGTTCAACCTAATCAATACTACCACGTAATTCTCTCTAAATAATCCGAGTGTCGTAAAAGCGAATGCACTTTCGAATAATGATTCCACAAAGTAGTCAAGTTCACCCTAATCATTCGTTCATGAAGAAAATCCACTCAAAGATTAACAAAACGTGAGTCAAATCGACCGTCAATATGAAAGGCTAAAATAAACAAACTAGTTCGTCCGTTACGGTCGAGTGGCACATTTTTCACGAGTTTCATAACAAATAAACCTCGGTCGGTATTCCCTTATATATATGTTCACGAATTTAATTGAAGTGACCACTAGGTTAGGATCTCGGGATGTTTCATCGGGGTAATCCTAGGTGGAACTTCCATTCTCATGTATTAGGAAACCGTTTGACGTAAAAGACACTCATGGGGCACATGGATGCTTCTAGTTACTAAGTTCCGTCTACAACGGAGAAACAACTCGAATATAAAATTTCCGCATTTACGAATCAAGGTATCCGTTTTAATCGAGAGTAAACATAGGTTCACGCGAATGCCCCCGGTTACTAAGTTCCCTATCATTGGCACATGTGAAATATCTAAATCACTAGTCTAATCAGAGTCGTCGTTTTACGCGAGGGTAAACAACGGGTCACGCGAATGCCCCCGGTTACTAGACTTCCCTTCATAGAACAACATTATCTCAACTTTTGGGAAAAACTGACCGACTCTAAACTCTATCTAAGTGCCAACACGACTGACGAAACAAGATGCGACTCACTCTCCTAAGATGTAACCAAACGTATTGACGGTGATTTTAAAACAAGTATGTATCGTCTCTTATACGCCAAGACCTCTACAATCACGAAAAATTTTGGACCTAAATAAATACTATGCAAAACAGAAATAACTAACTACAACTCGACTAAAACTCGACCGTTTCTTCAGAGAGAAAAACAGTGTCGTAACATCGGTATCACACAATTAGAAGCACGAAAAATTCACTAATAAAGAAAAACTAAGACAAGCAAGGCTATCTAAAAACAAACAACGAAAAGCAAATAAACGCAAACACGAAATCTAAAAAAAACTACTATGACCAAAAAAATAAAAAAAATAGAAACTAGTAAACACACCAAACGAAAATGAATAAAAAAAATCTAAAAATTAAGCAACCAAAAGCCAAAACCATGCAACACCAAAATGATAAGCACAAATAAACACAACGGGCACCAACACAAGCAAATAAAGATACAAGGCAAACACGGTACTCACACGTAAAGAAATTAACAAAGCCGCACTTCTTCCCCCCCCCCAAACTTATTTCGCATCCCAAAGGAGGAATAAGTTTGAAAAGAGAAAGGAGTGGCTTTGTTAATGGAGTACCTGATCACTGTGGCGGAAATGGCGGGTTTGTCGGCGAGCTCGGATCATAGCGGGCATGTGAATCGGGAAAGGAGCAAAGTGGTACATCTCATGTAGCATTCGGTGGTAGTGGTCCTCCTGTGCCCACCTATCTTCTGTCTCTTCCTCTCTTGCTCCCTCCAAGCAATCTCCTCTTGTCGCCACACTCTGTCCTCTTCGGCGCGTCTCTCCACGAGCTCGTACAACTCATTGACCCGAGTGGCAACAACACCCACCCGAGTCTCAACCTCGCCCAACCGAGTTCCCAAAGAACCAAACTCGGCTGTCAAAGAACGCATACTCGCCAAGTGATAATTATCTTGCGCTTGCATACTCGTCGTGCATCTCTCTCTCTCTCTCAAAATCTCGTCTCAAAAGCATCAAACTCCGGAGCCCTCATCCGGAAACTAGTACCTCCACCGCGAATCTCGTCACGGCTACCCCCTCGGGTATATCATCCATCTCCTCCTCGGCTCCCTCTAAGAATGGCTCATCAATGGTCACCTCCGGCGTTGCCTCTTACGAGGCGCATCTAACGGTCGGATAAGTGCCACATGAGCCGCGAGCTCATACTCCACCTCGCATATACATCGGGCGCGTCGCCCATCATCAAGTCAAGGCCGGAGAGGGAGTCGGAAGAGGGACACGGTTTTGTTCCGACCGTGCAATTTCGGTCGAACCCCTCGGTGAAGGCAAGCATCTCCCGCCTCTGCAAAGGTCGGTTTATCCAAATAGATGTCTCGGGACACCGGCTCTCCGCTAATGCGCACCCGAGATGCTCCGCAATAGGGGTCACGAACGCCCCAATACCAATCCTCTCGCTTCCCGGCCACCGGGCTTGTTTCTCCATATGCTCGATCGAAAAACATCCGGCGTGCTTCCGTGTACCGTTCAAGGCCGACCATAAAAGATGAAGATCCGTGGACAAGCACGTCCCCGAGTCGGTACGGCTCAAAATCGTCGATGTGAACAAAGCGGTGGACATATCGGAGAACCGGGTTCCCGATCGAGGAGGCTTTGGCATATGTCGGATTATAAATAAGAAGCGTCTCCACCTCGCCGGAAATCATCTTGGACCACACTCTAAGTTTTCTTTGGCATGATCGCCTGCTGAATGATCCGTCCTCGGCCCCGTTGATAATGGCATTAACTTCATCGGCCGAGAGCTCCTTTCTATGTTGTCGAGATTGAAGCGAATAGAAGCCGGAGTCCCGTTCTCTCTAAAAACCTCAAGTGTGGACGAAACTCCACGGTGAGCACGTGGTAAGCGAGGTAGTTAGCCCGAAAATTTGCTCAAACCCGCACCGCCTTGCTAGTAGCACAATATCATCGTAAACACCCATACCCCGAGCCGTCTCCTCATGCGTAAATCGCAATGCTTGTGTGACATGCCGATAAGGTGCGACCACCTTCTTTAGACTCGCCCGGTCAATCTCACTTGAACTTCTTCGGGTCGAGTGCGTAGGATCGGAATAGCCGCACTACCTTCATCGAGCCTTTTCTTTTCTCGTTGTCGCCTTAGACTTTCCTATTGACTCGGATTCGACTTCTTGCTTTGCTTTCCCATTTCAAAGTTCCTACAAAACAAACATCCAATCAAAATCCAATAAGCACTCATAATACACACACTCAACGAACATCGACATAATCCAATAATCCCATATACTACGAACAATAAATCACTCAACCTCCCGCACACTTAGTCTCCCCTTTTCATATTCAAAGTATCAAAATCACAACCCAGAATAACAAAACAACACACTACGATCATATTAGGGCAAATTCTCTCCATTCCAATCTAATTCATCAACAATTCAACTCACATCAATCCCAATTAACAATTTAATTCAACAAATTTACCCCAATTTCAACAATTTCAAAATTAGGGTTCTTCCAATTTGGGGGTTTTTTCAAAATTCGTTCAATTTCATCAATTAATCCCCCAATTCGAAGTACCCATGAACAATTAAGCATAGATAACATGATTCCCTCAAGATTCTATCAACAATCGAGCATAAAATTCAAAGAACATCAAAGTTTAGCAAAAGCCCCAAAAAGTGGATCCCCAATTCGATTTACATCAAAACTCCAAAAAGAATCCGTCAAAGTACTTCAAAACATGTATAGAATTGAAAAACAAGAAGATTAAGAGTCGAAACTACGTACCTTGATCGAGTTTGAAGGAAGAAAAGTAGAAAAAAAAAATTCGCCCCTTTCTCTTATGTTCTATCGGCCGAAAGTTGTGTAGTGTGTGAGAAAATCGGGTGTGAAGTGTTTAAAAGGGGTATAAAATAACCGGGTCGAAGTGGATACTGGGCCGGGTAAGTTCCTATCGGCCAGGCCTATCGGCCGATAGGCTTGGTCGATAGGAGCTTCTGTCTCTTACCATGTTCATATCGGGTGGGGTTTCGGTCGATAGGAAGACCCTATCGACCACTGCTTGTAATCAATAAAAAAAATTTTATTTTCCTCAGCCTATCGGCCGGGCCTATCGGCCGATAGGCTCGCCCGATAGGATTTTCTGTCTCAAAAATTTTTTCAGCTCGTTCTTCTTCACATACTTGGTCCCGTTTTTGCTTGGATATGGCGATGAAAGACCTGCAGGTATTCAAAACTCGGCATGCATGGATTAGAACTTAACAAAAACTAACAAAGCTACTACGAAATTAGAAACTACAAAAATCACGCAAACGAAAAATCGAAAATAAATGAGTAAAACGAACTAATATACATACATACGTTGGGTTACCTCCCAACAAGTGCTACGTTTAACGTCTTTAGCTAGACGATACCTCATTCAACCTGGATCTTCAGTGACAACTCCCCCTTGAACGGGTTTGTTGATATCAAGATAGCACACGCTCCTCTCATTAGGTCGAGACTCGTTCGCCTCCAACATTCGAACATACTTCGGCAAATCCTCGGAAATTTCATCAACCTCAGAATGTGAGTAAATGGAGTGTGAAATACAATGCTCCAACAAGTCGTTCGGGGGCGGCATAATAGACTCAATTTCAAAACATTCCTCGGGCGCATCGTCGGGCTTCTTCATCGCGTCATAGATGGAAATTTTCAGATTTTGATCGTTAACCCGGAAAGTAAGATCGCCCTCCTGGACGTCTATAAGTGCTCTCCCCGTTGCTAGAAACGGTCTCCCAAAGATCAATGGTTGATTTTCGTCCTCGGGCATATCAAGAACTACGAAATCGGCCGAAGACCAAGTGTTGGACTCTAACGAGCACATCCTCCACAATTCCCCTCGGATAAGTGATCGACCGGTCCGCCATGAGTAGAGAAATGGTAGTCGGCTTCATCTCCCCAATCTTCAACCTCTTAAAGATGGATAGAGGCATAAGATTGATGCTTGCCCCAAGATCACACAACCCATTACGGAACGTTTGGTCGCCAATCATGCATGTCAAAGTAAAACGTCCCGGATCCTTCTGCTTGAGTGGGAGCTTGTTTTGAATGATAGCGCTACACTCCTCTGTCATATTTATTGTTTCAAACTTCCTCAACTTCCTCTTGCTTGCCACAGCGTCTTTCAAGAATTTCACGTAGCCTGGCATGTCTCTCAAAGCGTCTAGAAGTGGAATGTTGATATTCACCTTTTGAAACATGTCGATAAATTGTTGGAGCTTTTCATCATATCTCGACTTGGCCAAACGCTGTGGAAATGGAGCTTTTTCCTCAAAATTCTTCACATTCGCATCTCCAGGGACCTTTCGGCCGATATGTGGGTCGATAGGCTTCACTGCCGGCATGCTGTATGGGTATCGGTTGGGCCTATCGGCCGATAGGCTGGCCGATAGGTTCTGCTGTATTCCATCTTCTTTCTCGTTTTCTGCTCCCGTTTCTAATACATCTTTGTTTCCAGGTTTCTCAACTTCAGCCCCATGATTACTGTACCTCGTTCCACTCCGAAGCTCGATTGCGTTGCATTGTTGCGTCTTCGGGTTGGTCTCGGTGCTGCTCGGAAAATGCCCCGGCTTATGAAATCCGGCTTGGGCGTTCGCCATTTGACTCATTTGGGTCTCCACCATCGACATCTGCTTTGTCAAGGCTATCACCGAGTTTCCAATAGATGTCACACTATGCTCGAGAGCCCCGAACCTCTTGTCTACTTTATAAATAAAATCTTTTTGGCTCGCCTCCAACCGTTCCAACATCTCTTCCATAGGTGTCTTAGCAATCGGCTCTTGAATAACCCCATTTTTCACGTTAAATCCCGGTGGTGGCTGGAGAGCATTGTTCGGATTGGCATAGGAGAAATTAGGGTGGTTTCGATTGTTCGGATAAGAGTTCCCCCAATTTCCCCCTTGCCTAAGTTTCCTCCTTGCATGTAGTTCACATCCTCCTTAACTGCAATCGGCTCGTTTAACTCTTCAAAAACTGAATTGACTCCCAAAGTATTCTTTCTTAGCATCTCGAGCTCTTTTTGTTGTTTTTCAAATTTTGCCTTTAAATCACCGTAGGCGTCCTCGTCACCGGATGGAACCTTTCTTCTCGTCATCTTCCTATCGGTCACCTCCTCGTAATCATTGTTGACCGCTAGCTCAATGAGATTTTTGGCCTCTTCATAATCGTTAGCTAGAAATCCCCCTTTCGATGAGTAGTCCAACTCTCTTCTAGCCTTCCTCGTCAAACCCCGATAAAACCGAATATAGATCTCCTCTTTGTCAATTCCATGCTGCGGGCATTTGCGAAGTAGCTTCTTAAATCGGATCCATGCCTCGTATAAGTATTCATCCTCATATTGCTCGAATTGCAAGATATCGTTGATTTGTTTTTGCACCTTCGAGGGAGGATAGAATTGTGCTAAGAACAATCGGGTCATCTCTCTCCAAGTACCAATTTCCTTCCGATCTAGGCTCTTGTACCAATCTAGCGCATCGTCTTCTAAGGAGAACCGGAATAGGCGGAGCTTAATGACATCCGGAGGCACTCCGTTTTGCTTGATAGTGGCACATATGTCCAAAAACGACTCAAGGTGAGCGTTTGGATCTTCATTAACTCCCCCTCCGTATGTTTGAGACTTCACTGTAGCAATGAGGGACGGCTTAAGCTCGAAATTGTTGGCATCAATCTTTCCCCAACCTCCTTCTTGATAATCGTCCAGCTTAGGTCGGAAGCGGGCATTCAAAGGGATCTTCTCGGGACGAGCGAGTTCTCGTGGTTGGTCAACAATGCCGGCCATGGTATCAACGAAAGGTATAGAAAGAGTCTCGGTTCTCGCTTCTTGCTTCTTCTTCCTCAAAGACCTCTCGATTTCCGGATCAAAGGAAATAAGTTCTTTCCTTGGGATCTCGTGATCATGCACCGCCTACAAGGAAAAGAAAACAAGATGTGAGGAAACGAGATCGAATATTAATAATAAAAGTAAACTACCTAAAGTAACAATCTCTTCTTTTGAATTATTCCCTTAAATTTTCTATCAATTCCCGGCAACGGCGCCAAAAATTGATCGCTAGGATTCGCGTAGTATGGTTTTCAAATCCGATCAATTTTAAAATTTGTAAAACCTCGGAGTATTTCCAAGGTGTCGAACCCAAGGGAATTGATGTGTCGAAAATAAAGGAATTAACTCTACTCAAAATTTGACTGCTATTTAGGAATCCGAAAAATTGTTTTGATTCTAATTATCTAATTTTAAAAATCGAAGAACAAAAATTAAATAAAAGATGAAATATCTAAATTAAGCAAATAAAGCAAATTAGCAAGATAAAATCACAAGTCGAAAGGTAATTGATCCTAGGGTAGTATCATCTAATTGAGTTCACACAATTTGTTCACTTGATTCCTTTTCCCCAAATTTTAATTCAATCCTAGAAATAATCACT
This sequence comes from Orobanche coerulescens, assembly GCA_033398695.1. NCBI lineage: Eukaryota > Viridiplantae > Streptophyta > Magnoliopsida > Lamiales > Orobanchaceae > Orobanche > Orobanche coerulescens. The sequence goes on along the minus strand of JAWKAU010000172.1, from coordinate 95,640 downwards.
CGGCCGATCTAGAATTCCTGTCAAGGCAACCTAGAAAGATAGTTAATTAAAACCCTTTTCCCGTCAGAATCAAAATTAAAATCACTTAAAAAGCACCAACTTATTTATCTATGATTTATCTTTCTCCGCTAGGTCTCAAGATAAAAACATATTGTGTGTCAAGTATTTCCACTAATCAATTACTCCTTAGGACAAAATCAAATAGCTAACAAGCATCGACTAAGGGCCCATTAAACTAACATGAGAATTAACACCACTACAACACAAGCCTAGGATGAAAGGTCAAAAGGTAGACAAAAGAACATCATGTGAACATCAATTAAAATTACTAACCTAGAATCAATCAATGAATTAGCCGACATACTTGAAATTAAGCAAGAACTAGTGAAGAATGCATATTATTAATATAAAAGAGAGATTACAACCGTACGTATGAACTCCGAGTCTTCAATAATAATTCTCCTCCAAAAAGTTCTTGAATCAAAGGAATAAATCTTGCTAAAAAGTGTAAAAATCGCTTAATATGATAAAAAATGATAAAAGCGATGGAAGATAGATAAAGATTATGAAACTAGGTCTCAAAACAGGTTTATATAGCCTAAGGGGTTAAAAATCCCGATTAGCCCTAATCTAGGAAATAAATAATATCCAAAAGAGTCAAAATCCGTCCAACGAGAGCCCGCTGGGAAGCCTTTCGGCCTGGCCTATCGGCCGATAGGTCAGCCGATAGGTGGTTCGTTGATTTCTTCACTCGATGGCGGTAGCTCCTTTGGACGGCCCTATCGGCCGATAAAGTGGCGATAGGGTCTTCTGTTTGGCGCAAAAATCCGTTTCTTCGTCCGTTTGACTCGACTCTCGGTCCTTTGTCTCGTTTTGGGTCCTTTTGGCTCTAAAAACCTGCAAACACACTAAAACCAACCCAAACGCGTAATACGGCTCGACTAATCATAAATAAGCCAAATACGAGCACATTAATCACGAAACGAGATAAAAATCTAGTATAAAATCCTAGAAATAAGTGGTAAAATTACCACTTATCAACGGTCCACAATCACCCAAATCGTATTCATTCCTCGACGACTCGTCGGCATGCTAGTGATAAAATCCATAGATATGTCCTCCCATTTCCACTCAGGAATCGGGAGCGGTTTCAGCATTCCTGCGGGTCGCTGGTGCTCAATCTTAACCTGCTGACAGGTCAAACATCTCGAAACGAATTCGGCAACCTCGCGTTTCATATTCCCCCACCAATAATTCTGCTTCAAATCCTTATACATCTTGCTAGAGCCCGGGTGAATAGAGTACGGGGTAGCATAGGCTTCTCTCATGATAGAGTTCCTCAACTCTTCGTCAGCGGGTACACAAACTCGATTTCTAAAGCGTATCAATCCATCCTCGTGGATCACGAATCCAGGGGCTTTCCCCTGGTTTACTTCATCCCGAACTCGAGATAAGAATGGGTCCGTAACTTGCTTCGATTTGATCATATCATCAAGAGACGAAGAAATCTCAAGGGTGCAAAGTTGTCCCTGAACACGCTGTAACCAAACTTCAATTTCTGACCTCATAAGGTCCAACTACAACTCTCTCTGTGTTGTCAAACGGCTCAGCATCTGCTCTTGCACGGTTTTACGGCTTAATGCGTCGGCAACCACATTTGCTTTACCCAGATGATAAAGGATCTCGATATCATAGTCCTTGATTAATTCTAGCCACCTTCTCTGTCTCATGTTTAACTCTTTCTGAGTAAAAATGTACTTTAGGCTCTTGTGGTCTGTAAAGATCTGGCAGGAAATTCCATAAAGATAGTGACGCCAGATTTTTAAAGCAAACACCACGGCTGCCAACTCCAAGTCATGGGTCAGATAGTTAACTTCATAGGGTCGCAATTGTCTCGGTGCATAGGCAATCACTTTCCCTTCCTGCATTAGTACACATCCCAGACCCTGTCTCGATGCGTCACTATACACCACAAATCCTTCCGTTCCTTTTGGTAAGACCAAAACAGGGGCCGAAATCAATCGACTCTTGAGCTCATCAAAACTCTTCTGACATGTTTCTGACCACAAATACTTCTTGTCCTTTCGCAGTAAGTTAGTCATTGGTTGCGCAATTTTAGAAAATCCTTCTACGAACCGTCGGTAGTAACCTGCTAGGCCGAGGAAACTATGAACTTCCTTCACGTTCTTCGGTGGTAGCCAATCTCGAATGGCTTCCGTCTTTTGTGGGTCCACTCTCACCCCTTTGGCTGATATCACATGCCCGAGAAAGACAACCTCAGGCATCCAAAATTCACACTTAGAAAATTTCCCATAAAGTTGTTCCCGCCTCAATGTATCGAGAACTTGGTGGAGGTGACGCTCGTGCTCCTCTTGGTCGCGAGAGTAAATCAGAATGTCGTCTATGAAAACGACTACAAAGCGATCTAGGTAGTTAATAAAAACTCGATTCATCAACTCCATGAATACTGCCGGTGCATTAGTCAGTCCAAATGGCATCACCACGAACTCATAATGCCCATAGCGAGTACGAATCTTTGTCTTGAAATGTCGACTCTCGAATCCTCAATCGATGATAACCGATCTCAAGTCGATCTTAGAAAACACGGCGGCTCCACGAAGTTGGTCCAATAAATCATCAATACGAGGCAAGGGATACTTGTTCTTGATGGTTACCCTGTTCACTCACGGTAATCAATACATAAGCGTAGAGATCCATCTTTCTTCCGCATTTAATAACACCGGTGCTCCCAAGGACGCACTAGGTCGAATATAGCCTTTGTCAATCAACTCCTCAAGTGGTTCTTCAATTCTTGCATCTCGGTCGGAGCCATACGGTGCGGTGCTTTTGAGAGCGGGACGACTGGTTCTAACTCAATAATAAACTCCACATCACGATGAGGAGGTAAGCCTGGTAACTCGTCTGGAAATACATCGGGGTAATCTCGGACTACCGGAATGTCGGCCAATTCAACTGGTCGATCTGCTGTTTTGGTCATGTAGCACCAATAACCAATACACCCTTGATTAAGCAGTTTCACTGCTTTCATAGCGCTGATGACTCTCCCAGAACGACTGGGATTATCGCCTCGAAAAATACACTCGAATCCATCATCAGAAGTGACGGTAACCATCCGTTTGTGGACACTGAGTATTGCATCGTGACGATCCATCCAATCGATACCCAAGATTATATCATCCTTAGGTAGATTGACTACAATCAGATTTGACAACCACTCACGGTCGTTCAAACGAATCGGACAGTCCTGGACTTCACTATTTCCAGTAATTCTTCTACCATCAGGTAGACCAATCACGTAGGGCTCACAATTGATAACATGGTCTAGAGGCAAACGACTTAAACAAGAAGAAGATATAAAGGAGTGTGAAGCACCGGTATCAAAAAGAACACATATAGGCTGGGAGTGGATCTCGAGTATACCTGAAATCATGCTGGCCTCGGGATCGTCAGCTTTCTTCATCTCGTAAATCCTGGGTTTCGCAGTACCGACACCAGGTGTACCACTTTGATTCCCACGGCCCATTCCCCTATTCGCCCCGGTGGTCTGATAGGAAGCGGACGGAGGCGTTCGGTTCTGGACAGAAGATTGAACTGGAGCATGAGACGCCACTGGATCATGTCCGGGCCCACTCCTGCAAAAACGAGCACGGTGACCATTCTTCCCACAAGTATGGCATGTGATGGCAGGCTTTGGGAAATTGAAGTTGATATGCCCCTGGCCCCCACAGTTGTGGCACACCATGGAAGAGGGAACCGCTCGAGAGTGCGATCCGGCGGGTTTTGACGCCATGGGTGGTCGATCAGAAGGGTTTGGCAATGACTGGGGCTTCCTGAATGTCCCCCGATTACTCTCAGTCTGGTTCTGGTTCTTGGACCTTTTGTTGTTGGACTGGGGTTGTTTCTTGGAAATCTCCTTCGCGGTGAGTTCGTACTCCAGAGCCTTCTCGATGAACTCTAGTAAGGTAGTACAATGGTGATTCAATAGCTGCATTCTCATTCGGGGTTTAAGCCTCTTGAGAAAGTATTTGATCTTGTCGGCCTCTGTTCGGATAATTGTCGTGGCAAAAGGAAGGAGTGCCTGGAATTTCTCAGCAACAGATAATACATCATCGTCTTCAGACGGGTCGGGGTTCAATAGTTCCGACAGTTTGGCCTCGCGGAGTGGCCCTGGGTAGTAACGGTCTAGCATGAGCTAAGGTACCTAGAACTACATTAGTAGTGCTCTCAAAGCTGGTTACAACAACGGACTCCTCCGATCGAAATACCTAGTTCAAGATACGCACGGAAAGCTCCAGAATAAGATCATACTAAGAGCTTCAGTTACAATCAAACTCGCACGTGACCATAAAAAGGGTCGAGACAACAAATACGTATACGGATACCCACAACTATGGGAAATTACAAAAATGGCCCAAAACGCCCGAAAATCACGATACGTGATCGAATAACCAAACCAAAGTTCACAACACGTCTAACAAAGTTAAACGGACTTACGGGAAACTCGAAACAGTAGTTTGGAATGAGATTCGCAAGAATCAAACTCGAGTGCGGAAAAGTCGCTAAGAAGCACGCAACTCAACAAAATGACACCGAAACGAACTGGGTCGTTGAAAAGTGCAGAATTAAACATTCTCAGAATGACGAAACGGTCAGAAGCGAGCCGTCAAAATGGACTCCCGCCGAAAAAAACGAAAATTACTGTAAATCGAAATTGCGGATATTACACCTATCAGGTTTCTAGGATAAAATTTGCTCCAACCGAAGGCATCCAATGCGCTCCCGGTAATTTATTCATCCTCCCCGAACGACTACCCCGATGTAACACCCCAAATTAGGCGGATATTACAGTGCCATGGATCCCCGACTGGGACCCACCAGGCAAATGAAAACTGATGAATTAAATAATATAATTGTAGTACCGAACCACATTATATTACAAAATACTCCGATGAGGAGTTTAAGTACAACACACCAGGATAATACCGAGTACTAGTATATTTTATATGAAGATAAAATACACAACACTGAATGAAATGGAGTATCCAAATGAAAATCTGCAGCGGAAAATAAATGACAACAACATGAATGACTGAAAAGATCGGCCCCCCTACTAGTATCACTGGGACTCCTCGCCGTCAACTTTCTATTCCCATGCTTTTGCCTTGCCATGACCTGAAAACAAAATCCCCAACCGCGGTCAGTTACACAGAACAACAATCCTCAAGGGTTGAAAATACACAATCATGATATATCTTTAGTTATGAAATATCCTTAGTTATGAATTACGCTGAAGAGGAGTATCATAGTACGCCCGTAATGTTCTGTGCAAGTATACAAGACGAATGACCGGACACACCCGTCCTTGGACCTAATTAGTCTCACGGAGGTAATCGTTACCGTGTGCACAGTCCAATGTATTGATCCCAATACATGACCATCGCGTGCTCGACTAAAAATTCCACACATCCGCACCCGGCCAAGCAATATAAACCCAGAAGGTCATATGAAAGAGAATGACAAAAATGAATATCAATGAATAATAATCCGACAAGGTCAAGAATGACTCACCGAGATGAAAATAATAGTGAAGTGAATGATAGTTCAATGAAATGATTGGAACCGCCGTCCCTCGTTAATGAAGTGATTATTCGGCAATTACAAGTCTCAATACGGTTAATACAATGAGTAATGAGTTATGATTATGAATGAACAACAACAAAAGGAATGAATATCCTTTTAACCGAGTAAGAATTAACTTACTCAACACCGATGAAGAATGTCCTTCCACGAACAAACGTACTAAATGAAATGTCGGTCGCTCGAACAACCTTGAATAACACAATTTCGAACAATCCATTCAACATACGAATCAAACACGGTGATAGCCAACATCAAAACGTCGATACGACTAAACAAAGTTCATTGGGGCATAATATCAAACACGTTGTGACCAATCTCCGATTGTTAACAACCAAACTTCAATTATACCAATATCAAAACCCCAAGAAGTGTTTCAAACCAACAAAACATCTTCAATACGAGCAATAATCCAAAATGAATATCCAAATTCGTGATTTCAACAATAATTAATCGAAAACCACCAAATCCAACTTAATATTCAAAGTGTTCTTGAACAATCCTTCAATAATCCAATGAATAATCATATATATCCATAATCATGCGTACATCACTTCATACAACATGATTTTAACGTCTAAAACATCATATCTCAATACAAAATCGAAATCCAAGATGTTGAAGAATATTACCTTTGAAGATCCAAGCACTTCGATCCGATGAAAACGTGCTAAATCGAGTATCCAAGCTTCCCAAACAAATGAAGATGATAAAAATCTAACACCCTTATGATTGATGATGAAAAATATCTCCCTCAAGCTCTCCCTCTCGGAACAAAGTGAAGAAAAATTGGAAAATGAGCTGAAAGTCCCGATCAAGTCCTTATACACTGCCGGAAGTTACGGCCGTAACTCGGCCTTCTTACAGCCGTAACATCCCAGGTCAACAGCCATACGGGCGTAACCAGCCAACTCGTACGGGTCAGAATTTCGCTTCTTCCAATCACCGCCACACTTTACGGCCGTATCCTTAGCTGACTTACGGGCGTAACTCGCCCTCGTCTTAAACACGTGCCGACATCCTTACGGCCGTACCCGCACACCTTACAGGCGTAACTCGGATGATACGGCCGTATCCGGCCAAACTTACGGGCGTAAGCCCCCTTCGTCGAAAATGACCAGGCACCCTGCCTGTAACGTACGGCCGTATCCGACCAAGTCTTACGGCCGTACCTTCCTCGTCTTACGGCCGTATGCCGAAACCCTTACGGCCGTAAGTCCCTCTCGTCCGACACATCCTGAAAAACACAAACACTCCTTACGGCCGTATCCTGCCCATCTTACGGCCGTAACTCACCTTCGGCCAAAAACGCCTGGACACCCTGATCGACACGTACGGCCGTAACCGGCCAAGCCTTACGGCCGTACCTGCTCAACTTACGGCCTTATGCCGCAACCTTACGGTTGTAAGTCCCGTTCGTCCAAAATGGCCTGAAATCAACGAATGCCTGTTACGGCCATATCCGACAATCTTACGGTCGTAACTCGTTGATGGACAAGGTGAAAATCCGATAACTCCGATTCCTCGCTACGATTGAAGAATGATCCGACATACCATACGTATGTGAAAGTGAACAAGTCCAACACATGCCAAAAATGATACTTCCAGTACAAGACTACCAATCCCGATGAAATTGATAACACTCCCGTCTCGATCTATAAACGGAGATGAAATGACGATCGGTAATTGATATACGATTACAACATGCCAACAGTGGACGCAAATGAATGAATCATGAATGATGAGTGATTAATACTGAGTGATAATTACTGACTGATTAATACTGAATGAAAAGGAATGAATTACAACCGGGTATTACATACTCCCCTCCTTAAAAAGAGTTTCGTCCTTGAAACTAAGGGTCAAACAACTCGGGATAAGTCTCCCGCATACTCTCCTCGGTTTCCCAAGTAGCCTCTTCGACTCCGTGTCTAGACCACTGAATCTTGACCAAAGGAATCGTCTTGTTCCTCAACTGTTTGATTCGCCGCTCTAAAACTCATATAGAACGCTCCTTACATGAATGATCATCCGCGATCTCGATTTCGTCGAATTGAAGTATGTGACTCGGGTCGGCAACATACTTCCGCAACTGAGAGACATGAAACACAATATAAATTCGGCTCAACGCCGAAGGTAAATCCAATCGATAAGCTAACTCGCCTACTCGATCCAAAATCTCAAACGGTCCAATGAATCTCGGACTCAACTTTCCCCACTTCCCGAAATGGAAGATACCTCGACTCGGTGATACTTTGACCAAAACGTGGTCACCTGTCTCGATCTCTAGTGGTCGACGACGATTATCTGCATATGATTTCTGTCGACTCTGAGCGGTCAACAGATGACTCCTGATCCAAGCTACCTTCTCACGGGCGGCTATAAGCATATCGGGCTCGGTGCCGATTGACTCTGATAGGTTGTCCCAACACAAAGGAGATCGACAATGACGACCGTACAAGGCCTCGTAAGGTGCCATCTCAATCGAAGCATCCAACTATTATTGTATGTGAACTCAATCAACGGTAGTTGGGCTTCCCAATCATCTTTCCAATCGAGGACGCATGCCCTCAACATGTCCTCCAATGTCTGAATAGTCCTCTCTGATTGTCCGTCAGACTGAGGATGAAAAATGGTACTGAGATTAAGCTGAGTTCCCATAGCATGATGAACTGCTTTTCAAAATGTAACACGAATCGTCCGTCACGATCGGAAACAATACTCTTAGAAGTACCATGCAATCTCACTATCTCTTTGATGAACAACTGAGCCATTCTCTATGGACCCCATGTATCCTTAATCTCAAGGAAATGAGCTGACTTAGTTAAACGGTCCACAATTACCCAGACTGTGTTCATGCCACGACGACTCGTCGGCAAACTCGTGATGAAGTCCAAGGAAATATCTTCCCACTTCCACTCTGGAATAGGGAGCGGTTTCAGCATACCTGCCGGTCGCTGACATTCTATCCTGACTTGCTGGCAGGTCAAACATCTCGAAACAAATTCCGCGACTTCTCGTTTCATATTACTCCACCACTAATTTTGTTTCAAGTCCTTGAACATCTTGCTAGACCCCGGATGAACGGAATAAGGGGTAGCATGAGCTTCTCTCAAAATCAAGTTTTTCAACTCGTCATTCGCCGGTACGCACAACCGATTCTTAAATCGCAAAAGTCCATCCTTGTGGACCACAAATCCAGGGGCTTTCCCCTGAACCACATCCTCTTGGATGCGTAACAATGATGGGTCTGAACCCTGATTTACTCTGATTGTTTCCTCAAGTGGCAATGAAATCTCTAACATGAAAAGTTGCCCTTGCACTCGCTGAAGCCAGACCTCGATTTCGGGTCTAAGGAATTCCTGCTAAAGCTTCTTCTGAACTGTTAAACAAGCAAGCATCTGCTCCTGAACGGACTTACGACTCAAGGCATCGGCAACCACGTTTGCCTTACCCGGGTGGTACAGGATCTCGATATCATAATCTTTGATTAGTTCTAACCACCGCCTTTGTCGCATATTTAACTCCTTCTGAGTAACTATATACTTCAAACTCTTATGATCGGTGAATATCTGACAGGTGACGCCGTAAAGGTAATGACGCCAAATCTTCAATGCGAAAACCACGGCTGCTAGTTCTAGGTCGTGGGTCGGATAATTAACCTCGTAAAGTCTCAATTGCCGTGAAGCATAAGCAATAACCTTTCCATTCTGCTCTAGTACACATCCGAGACCCTGTCCGGACGCATCACTATAAACCACAAATCCTTCCATCCTTTGCGGTAAAGAAAGGACAGGTGCTGACATTAACCGGCTCTTGAGTTCCTCAAAACTCAGCTAACACGCGTCGGACCACGTGTATTTCTTATCCTTTCTCAAAAGGTTCGTCATTGATTGAGCGATTTTTGAAAATCCCTCCACAAACCGCCGATAATAACCGGCTAATCCGAGAAAGCTTCGGATTTCCTTAACATTCTTCGGAGGTAACCAATCTTGGATAGCCTCTGTCTTCTGAGGATCATCACACACTCCATCTGATGAAATTACATGCCCGTGAAACGTCACTTCGGACATCCAGAACTCACATTTAGAAAACTTTCCATAAAGTTGTTCTCGTCTCAACACGTCGAGAACCTGACGAAGGTGAACCTCGTGCTCCTCTCGGTCACGAGAATAAATCAAAACGTCATCGATGAAGACAACAACAAACTGATCCAAAAAGTCGATGAAAACCCGATTTATTATCTCCATGAATACCGCAGGTGCATCAGTTAACCCGAACGGCATTACCACGAACTCATAATGACCATAGCGTGTACGAAACGCTGTCCTTGCGATATCTGACTATCGAATTCGCAACTGATGATATCCAGATCTTAGGTCGATCTTGTAAAATATTGAAGCTCCCTGAAGTTGATCTAAGAGATCATCAATACGGGGTAGAGGATACTTATTCTTGATCGTCACCCTGTTTAACTCCCGATAATCAATACACAAGCGAAATGAACCATCCTTCTTCTTGATAAACAATACTGGTGCTCCCCACGGGGACGCACTCGGTCGGATATAACCTTTCTCGAACAATTCCTCAAGTTGATTCTTCAACTCCTGCATTTCGGTCGGGGCCATCCGGTACGGTGCCTTCGATATTGGAGACGTACCAGGCTCCAACTCAATCGTGAATTCCACATCTCTCTGTGGAGGTAAACCAGGTAGCTCGTCCGGGAGTACATCATCAATCGATAACAATGATACCACAAATGATTGGACACCTCGATTGTCATAGAATGGTCAATCGATGAAAATGATACAATGAATGATTGAACACTTCGATTGCCTTAGAACGGCCAATCGATGAAAATGATACAATGAATGATTGAACACTTCGATTGAGAAATTTCACTGCTTCCATCATATTAATAATTCTTCTGGAACAACGGGGATTACCTCCCTGAAATACACACTCGGCTCCAATGACTGAAATGATAGTGACCAAGCGCTTACGAACACTGAGGATGGTATCATGATGATCCATCTAACTAATACCCAATTTCACATCGTCCTTAGATAAATCCACCACGATGAGGTCCGCCAACCAATTGCGGTCATTAAGCTTAATTCGGTATGATTTCCGAAAATTCTTCTACCGTCAGGTAGACCAATGATATAAGGTCCACAATCAATAGTGTAACACCCCCAATCCGCTCAGGGATATTACACACCGTAGAACCTTTCCTCAAGGATCTACCAGGCTGGTAACGACATATAACAACTCAACCATGCCTTTAAGTCTAAAACGACTCAGTAGACCGATTTGGTCTTTCAATAAATACATACAACTCAAATACAACTCATGCCCACACAGGGGTCAAATACAACCACACCCGTACAACGGGAAAATATAGCAGCGGGAAAATAGAGTACAACTGAACCAATAAACAAAGTACGGTTCCTCATGTGATTAGTATCGATCATCTTTCATCATCCTTCGTGCCGACCCTGTGTTATGCTTCAAAACCTGAATGCAAAAACAGACATCCACCCCCCGAATACTCGGGGGTTAGCAAAACTCCACTGTTTTGCTAGTGCAAGAACAAAGTGCAAATACGAGCCGTACAATTCACATTCCACGAATAACAATAACCAAGGATCCTCAAAGATCCAAATGAAACGAAAAGTACTTCCCGAGGCAAGGGTTTGAGAAAACATTTCAAAATCGAAATATCATAAATCAATGGAAGTAATTTATAAAACGGTTTAGAATGCCATCGAGAGTTTTAATAGAAAACAATTTAGGATTATCCAATCCTACTTTTCAAAATCCAAAAGACAAAAGGGGTCACCGCCCCAAAGGTTTGCTTTCCGAAAAATGACATTTACCAAACCGTTGGGATTTTAGCCCCAAATCCGTAAAATGACTTTTACAAAACCCTTGGGATTTTAGCCCCAAATCTCATCAACTCACAGTACACAAGAACGACCACAAGGTTCGTCTCCCAACATCAAAATCCACAAATAAAGGATTTAACACAAACAACAAAATACTCTAGTGCCATCCTAGCCAAGTAGGCCAAACGAACAACTTACCTCTTACACACTTAGTCAATGCATGCAATCATGAAAACCGTTCAAAAGCACTCATTTCCGGAAATGCCAATAATCCAAATCACATTGTAAAATGCACCACAATTAACCGCGGGCCCACAGCTTCGTGGATCCCTGCCGAGACCCCGTCGGATCTAACCCACAGTGGTTAAAAGCAAGCTCGCAGTTCCACAGCTTCGTGGAGCCCTACCGAGACCCCGTCGGATCTAACCCGTAGTGAGCATACACACACACGTTACTCATGCAATACTAATATGCTAAGAATGTAAGTTCATCAAGAATACTTACTAGAGATGGCCATTAACTCGACACCATTATCAAACTCTTCAAAACACCATAACAAGATTAAATACGGAATACACGGTTCCATAACTTTAAACAATAGGAGTATCATCATCAAATTCTTCAACGTTCAAAATAACCAAATCATAATCAATCCCCAAAACACACCATTCACAAAACACACACGCCATTTGAAAGAAAGCCTTTAACGAGGCCAAACCGAAATCTTTTGAAACTTCATTTCAACAACCAAACAAACACACCAAGACGATCACCGATCATCATATCCATAAAATAAGAAAAGTATGGACAAGGTACTTGCCTCGAATAACCACAACGCGGAGAATCGGCCGAAGTAGGTTGGCACGAACCGACTACGAACTCGCCGACTCCACCGAACGACAATCCACAACAATGAACTACGAACGAAAACAATAACAATGAAAATGAATTCCAAAGTATGACCCAAAGCCGCTGAATTCAAAGAACAAATGACGAAGGTTCAAGGATTTCCCCCAAAACGGCCAAGAACACGATTCGTCCCGTCAAAACCCGAAAACGGAATTCCAAGTTGAAATATGGATATACAATCCATAGAATATGTTTAACAACATCATTTAACCATAATCGATCCATCGAAAACGGATGAAAAACGAGATCGGGGACAAATCCCCAAAAAAGTCAATTCGAAGGAAATCAAGAAATATACTTCGATTCGACGAAGAACAATGGATTAAATGATGTTAAACACAAGAATACTACCAAGATTAATCATACCCATCATAAATTAATCAACAACACGGAACGAATCGGACGAAAATGCAAAAATCCCCAAATTCACGAAATTAGGGTTCTAAGGAAGATTACCTTGATTCGCTGGATCAAAGGATGATAACGGACGATTGATTGATGTTATGGACTCAAGAACTTCATGGATTTGTTGTTAAACAACATGGCTTCGTCACCCATGAATCGCCACCCGCGGACGGAGAAGGAAGGAAGTGAAAAACGAAATGAAATATGACTGCTCAGCCACATTTATACTGGGCCGGAACTAGCGTGCGCTAGCCTTCCCGGACTAGCGTGCGCTATCGTCCGGTATCGTCCGAGTACCCTCGGCCAGGGCCCGCACGACCCGGCATCACCGAAAACTCGCCGACCAAACTCGCCGACCCGACTTCGCTAGCGTGCGCTCATAGGAAGCTGCGCTTAGCCGACTGGCCCGAGAGCCTCGGATCGAATCGCCCGGCCAGGTAACGTACGCTAGCCGGCCGACAGCGTGCGCTACGCCTGCCGACTAGCGCGCGCTACGCTCGGTGTAGCGTGCGCTACCTGCCGATCCTTCCTGATTCAAGAACCCCAGAAACCCCACTGTCCGGCTTGATAGCGTGCGTTGGTCGACCAAGCTAGCGTGCGCTACACCTGCCGGTTAGCGGGCGCAGCCTTCTGGCAGTAGCGTGCGCTACGCCGGTTCCTGCCGCATCTGTCCAGCCGGTGCCCGCAATCGTCCGGCCAGTCCCGCAACCATCCGGCCAGTACCTGACCACCGGGGCTCGACGACCCGATTTCCGAAAACGTACGGAACGAACACGACGAAAAGTTCGCGGACAACATCAACGGCCCGAAATGAAAACATAATACCATAATTAATCATACGCGACCAAGAAACGGGTCGAGACAACAATTACAGATACGGATACCCGTAACTTTCAAGAAATTACAAAATGGCCCAAAACGCCCGGAAATCACGATACGTGATCGAATAACCAAACCGAAGTTCACAACACGTCTAACAAAGTTAAACGGACTTACGGGAAACTCAAACAATTAGCCAACGAGATTCGCAAGAATCGAACTCAAGCGCGGAAAAGTCGCTAAAAAGCACGGAACTCAACAAAACGACACCGAAATGAACTCGGATGTCAAAAAGTGTAGAATTAATCATTCTCAGGATGACGAAACGGTCATGAGCGAGTCGTCAAAACGGACTCCGACCGAAAAAAGAAATTTACCAAAAATCGAAAATTGCGGATATTACATTCTACCCTCCTTAAAAGAAGTTTCGTCCCGAAACTTAAAACAAGTAAGGAGAAGAAATATTCCGCCAGGAAAAGCTCAACGAGATACAGAAGAATGCGTAACTAACGCCCAACGGCGAAATGTTACAAACAACGCAAAGGAATATACGGCGTGAAAACACGCTCCACGGCGACCAACAAAACGTCGCCGCTAGGGATATAATAAAACCAACAAGTGACAAGCGTCATCAATTGGATAATACAATCAAATCAATTATCCGAACAATCGCAAAACACAACGAACGAAAATCAATACGATTGACCAACCTAACGGTACATTGATCAAAACGCGAGCCAAACGCTGAACAAATACGGAATTCCACCGCCTAAGGGCTGGAAGATCGAAAACGAAACTGATTTCCCGAACTGAAGAGAATTACGAAGGAGCCTGAATGTTCACCAATCACAGAACGAGATCAATAAAAACCGAACAATCAAACGATCGAACCACAACGATCGAGACAACAAAAATCGAAGAATCATGTTCGAATCACGAAGAACAATAAAGTTCAAACAACAACTCCCAGGATGATCTGGTGAGAACTACAAGACATGCATTCCCATAAGATCCACAGGAAAAGGGAATAGCGATTGAAAAGTCACAACGACAAACGAGTTATTCCGAAATGATACCACACTCATTCGATAAACAAAAACAAGGGGCAGGACAAGCTCAGAAATGTCAACGAACATAAATGAGTCGACAGAGTCGAAAACATAAGAGTTCCAAATCCGATCCACTTCGAATAAAAGAACTAGTAGAACCAAATGATGTTACTCCCGAACAAGGTTCACAAGAATCGAACTGAACTCGAAAAAGCCACAGCGATCACCAGATCGACTCAAAACAAGATCACAGCTCGTTCGGACGATGAAACTGAAATACCGAACAAGTTCATAAAGTATCAACAAACATGAGCGAATCGATAGACTGGAGAAAGAGAAAATACCGAAGTCAAAATAGTACGGGCATTACCTCCGACCTCATCCACGAAATTCACAAAAACGAGAGCAAGGTAACAAGACATTAAACAATCGACACATAACGGAACGATCACCGATGCACACGGTCATACCATACCAAGCTCTAACAGCTCGCACATACGCGACAACGCAGAAATCACCACGAGGCGACAACATTCAACACCAACATCCCGCCTCTCACAGGGGGCTAGCACAACCAATGTGTGGAAAGCGACTCAACGCTCACACCGCCAATTCGATCATACTCGAGAGAAAGTATCAAAATGACAATGCGAACATCATACATACATACCCAGCCCTCAAACGGGAATGGATAGGTTTTAAAACCGAAAACCTCATTTTGAAAATAATTTGAAGAATACCGGTTGATCTTGAGTATCACCTTTCAAAAAGTACAAACGTGAAACATCGTTATCGAGACATTGGAGAACCATTTCGCATTTGATAAGAATGAAGACACTTTCTCTTAGTGAAAACTTTCAGAATATTCGACCCTCGGGTCTAAATAAAAGTGTTTCTAAAACATTTAAAATATCTCAAAGCATTTTGGTCCTCGAAGTAGAAATTTTTTGAAATATATTGTGGCACCTTGGATGTACCACAAGAAAATAACTCATTTGAAAAGTATGTCTCGAAATTTATTTTTCTAAGATACTCAAGATTTTCAAAAATCCAATAGTCCAGAATGCCCAAAACTCACACATATCGACGTTCACTAAAACAACTCCTAGTACACGCATCAAAACGTTTAAAATCAAGACAATATATGTCTTTAAACAGAAATAAACGATAAAATACCACATTCAGAACAAAACCACTGACCCCATTCGAGGCCTCTAAAGACCCTCCCGCACTGGCTAGTGAACAAGTCGAACGTGTATAAGCACAAAGCTTCCACAAGAGAACTTGTAAAACGTGCAAATCGATTCGAAAATCATCAGCCACGGACGAAAACAACAATAAAAAGACATCACAAGCGACGACACTCCTCGTATAAATCAAATACGAGAGTCGACTAAATACATATCGTGAAATCAAAATCCACATAAGGATTCCTCCACTTAACAAATAATCATAAAAATAGCTCGTGTCACATGAGGCACAACACAAAGAAGGGAGACTTACTTCCACAGGTTGCACGAAGATGATGATCGCCCCACGATACTAATCACGACCAACAAACTCAAACGACGCGTCGCGACACGACTCAGTCAGATAAAATCCGACGAAACAAGACTCAAACAACACGACTTGACCCGACAGCCTAGGTTTCCTCAACCTAAGCTCCGATACCATTTATGTAACACCCCCAATCCGCTCAGGGATATTACACGCCGTAGAACCTTTCCTCAAGGATCTACCAGGCTGGTAACGACATATAACAACTCAACCATGCCTTTAAGGCTAAAACGACTCAGTATACCGATTTGGTCTTTCAATAAATACATACAACTCAAATACAACTTATGCCCACACAGGGGTCAAATACAACCACACCCGTACAACGGGAAAATATAGCAGCGGAAAAATAGAGTACAACTGAACCAATAAACAAAGTACGGTTCCTCATGTGATTAGTATCGATCATCTTTCATCATCCTTCGTGCCGACCCTGTGTTATGCTCCAAAACCTGAATGCAAAAACAGACATCCACCCCCCGAATACTCGGGGGTTAGCAAAACTCCACTGTTTTGCTAGTGCAAGAACAAAGTGCAAATACGAGTCGTACAATTCACATTCCACGAATAACAATAACCAAGGCTCCTCAAAGATCCAAATGAAACGAAAAGTACTTCCCGAGGCAAGGGTTTGAGAAAGCATTTCAAAATCGAAATATCATAAATCAATGGAAGTAATTTATAAAACGGTTTAGAATGCCATCGAGAGTTTTAATAGAAAACAATTTAGGATTATCCAATCCTACTTTTCAAAATCCAAAAGACAAAAGGGGTCACCGCCCCAAAGGTTTACTTTCCGAAAAATGACATTTACCAAACCGTTGGGATTTTAGCCCCAAATCCGTAAAATGACTTTTACAAAACCCTTGGGATTTTAGCCCCAAATCTCATCAACTCACAGTACACAAGAACGACCACAAGGTTCGTCTCCCAACATCAAAATCCATAAATAAAGGATTTAACACAAAAAACAAAATACTCTAGTGCCATCCTAGCCAAGTAGGCCAAACGAACAACTTACCTCTTACACACTTAGTCAATGCATGCAATCATGAAAACCGTTCAAAAGCACTCATTTCCGGAAATGCCAATAATCCAAATCACATTGTAAAATGCACCACAATTAACCGAGGACCCACAGCTTCGTGGATCCCTGCCGAGACCCCGTCGGATCTAACCCACAGTGGTTAAAAGCAAGCTCGCAGTTCCACAGCTTCGTGGAGCCCTACCGAGACCCCGTCGGATCTAACCCGTAGTGAGCATACACACACGTTACTCATGCAATACTAATATGCTAAGAATGTAAGTTCATCAAGAATACTTACTAGAGATGGCCATTAACTCGACACCATTATCAAACTCTTCAAAACACCATAACAAGATTAAATACGGAATACACGTGTAATATCCGACTGTAACTTTTCATTTTTACCTGTCATTGTATTATTCGGATAATCTGATTATCATGAATCGTTGCATTTAGTGTTACGTCGTGGTATTATAGATTTGAATATCATATCGTTGTTATTTCATTTCATATGTGATGATTCGATGTTAATTAGAGTGTTGCATTTTCGAATTTTTCTGTTAATGTAGCGTACGCTACACAGTAAGATTAACGACGCTAATCCTGTGCATTAGCGTGCGTAAGGTTTCTTCGGTTGCGTACGCTAAGAGGGAATCGCAGCGATTGACTTCAGACGTGAACTCCTTAGCCGTTAGCATGCATGTGATCTAAGTCCGAGCCGCCGTGTCGGTGAGAATCTACTTTTATTAGCGTGCGTAACCCGTTTATCATTAGCGTGCGCTAACGGCCTGCGATAATTCAAGACAGTAGCCACTGTAAGCCGCTTACGTACCTAATATCGACCGGATAGCATTCGTAAGTTCATTAGCGTACGCTAATCTGTCCCGATAGTGTGCGCTAAGTCTGCACAGTCTATTTATAGGACCAGCCTGTTTTTCATTTCTTCACAACCCCAAACCGAATTTCTCTCTTCACATATCATACCTCTGCACTACCAAAACGATATCAACCTTCACCAACTTGTTTCTAAGCCTTGAATCTTGGAGTGGAGCTCATTTCCTTGGAGATTGGAGTTGTTTTTGAGCTTGGAATATATTCTCTCATAGCATTGAAGTTGTTCTTCATTTCTGGAGGTAGGTGTGCTTTCTTCTCTGCATTATTTTCTTATGTTGATGATTAATGACGAATTATACTTCATCTAGAGTTAGATTAAGCAAGTAAAACATGGTTATAATTAAACTCTTTAAACACTTCTTGATGAATATGATAAATGAGGGTTTAGATTAGAGGAGTTCTTGATATTGTAGTAATGGTAACCATGTTTGTAGTTGTCATTACTCATCTTCTGGACGAATTTAGCTCAGTAGGACATTGTTGGATCGGTTAGCTTCATCATAATCGGATTTAGTCAAGAACTTGATATCATAAAGTGTTTAAACACCATTTTAGGTATTTATTTACCTTGAGAAGAACTTGATAATGTTAAAGATAAGATTAGATGATCTAGTTCAAATCTTAGAAGCTTTAACAAATCATATTTGTTCGGGCCACAAGTCTTTGAAGAATGATAAGGATCTTACAACAATAACTTTTCATTAATCTATTGTGTTGATAACTTAGAATGTGGTTCATCATCATGCTAAATAGATAGTGTTCTTAAGTAGATGATGCTGTTTATGAATGATACTATCATGGTAGATTGAGTATCAAATTCATTATGACTATCCTTTTATAATATGAGATGTTGTAGAACATGAGAATTTGATTTAAACCAATTTTATTGGCAAATTGAAGATGTGTTTGTTCATGGAATAACAAGAGAATTACAGGACACTTTTGGTATGGTAATCCGATTTTGGAAGATGAATTAGTTGTAATGAAACCTTTCATTAATCGTTAAGGTATTCATCAGGGGGGATGAATTATTCGAATAGGTTGCGGGCGTCGTTTCCTACGAATTGATATTAATATTATGTGAATATGTTATTGAATGAATTACGTTTCATTCAAGGTTGCTTGTTCGATTGAGTGTTTAACCGAAGATACCGTCCGTTTGATCATTTGGAGAAGGACTATCTTTCGCTTATGGATTTGAGGCAAGTTATCTTGCTTGGTTATAATGATGATTAGATTCTTCTGATGGTTATATCTTTCATATGTATGAATTGTTCATGAAATGTTTGTCATGATTTGACATTGTCCTTGACGTTATTCCGTTTTCTTCATGGGGTTGCATTCCCAAGTACGTCGTTTTGAATCATTGAATCTCGTTGGCCTTATTTTCACTTCGGTGAGTTTTTCTTGATCCTTAATCGGATATGTGATTTGTTGAATTCGTTGTCATGTTGTATCGTGACATATCCGGAATCATATCTGCGTTCCGATTGGTCATTGTGTAGGATTTTTAGCCAGGCACATATATAGTCATTCGTGGATATTATTCCTCATTGGACTGTGCACACGGGACGTAGTTTCGTGAGGCTAATTAGGTACATTGTCCCACGTATATTTCTGGATTCCGTATACGGGGCGGACATGTACACAGACACATTTCCGGATCGGGCGTACTGTGATGTCCATCTTTGAGCCATACTGTAAATCGTCCATAGTATTGGATGCTTGTGACTGTTCGTTTCATACGCCCGAGGGGTATGATTGATAGTCGGAATGATTTCTTTGAAATCTATATATGTGAATTGTATATGTCAGAAGAATTGATTATCATGTATATCTGACCCTGTGTTGGGCGAAATACTTGTATTGTATTTTAGGTCAAGGCAAAGGCAAGGCACGGGAAGAGCATGTCGACGGCGAAGGGTTCGAGGGATACTAGTTCGGGGGCCCCCACATCTCTTGTTGTCCGGTTATGTTAAACCGTGTTATGTTATTTCCCGTTTCATTTAAATTGCTATTTGGTTGTATTTGACATTTGAAGTATTTTCCATCTCCATATGGTTTATACTTGTTTTTGGATCCTGTGTATTGTAAGGCCGTTGGCCATGTTTTAATAAACTCCTAATTGGAGTAATGACTATTCATTGTGGTTCGGTATCACAAATAATATTTGTTTAATCTGTTTTGAATATCGCCTGGTGGGTCCTAGTGTGGGATTCACGGCACTGTAATAGCCGCTTTTTTTGGGGTGTTACAGAAGTTGGTATCAGAGAGTTGTTTTTTTTATGAGTCATTGAGAAATGAACTAGTATCAAGAGACCTTCGTGTCACGTATGACCTGTGCAAGCGCCTTACCCTACGAGCCAAATACGGTATGTACTTTATGAGCCATGATTTAATTACTGGCATGATATTGATATCAGTATGGGTCTCCTTGTTGATCATGTTATTTCGAGGAATTGTGACAGGATTTATCTGATTGATAATCCGAGGTAAATGCTGAATTTATTATACAATTGAAATTGTTCGACTTGACACCGATATGATATTCGGTGCGACATTTGTGGTATCGCTAACCGTTTTCCTTGAATATGTGATTCCTTGTTGCTATTAACTTAGCATGAATTTTAGTATCTTGAACTGTACTTATGGTTATCATTATGATTGATTCTTTCAGTATGGAAAGAAACCTGAGGGGTCGTGGCAGAGGGGGACGAGGCCGCGGAAGGGGCCGAATCCCGATACCTCGAGCCAACAGACGCGCGAATGCGGATCAGAGTTCCGCAGACAGTGGTTCACCTTCTAGGGAACAATCGCACCACAGTGGGCGCGGGGATGCGCGTGTTGATCCTTAAGTCGTAATGCGGGGCATGATGACACAGATGACCCAGATGGGTCAACTAATGGAAGCTATGCAGAGGGCCGCTACTGGCCAGCAGCAGGGGGCTCATCCTCCTCCTGTGATTGGCGGACCCGTGAGTCGAATTATCAGCGACATCTCTCGCCAGCGACCACCGACTTTTGAAGGCTCCTCTGAGCCTGCTGACATTGTGCATTGGATCGAGCATTTTGAGAAACTTTTCCAGATGGTGGACTGCCCGGAAGAGAATCGCGTTTTAGTAGCCGCGTATTACCTTGGCAAAGGTGCTCACACCTGGTGGCTTTCAGTAAGGCCAGCTGATGGTGTTTACACTTGGGAGGAATTTAAAAACCTCATGCTAGACCGTTACTACCCAGGGCCACTCCGCGAGGCCAAACTGTCGGAACTATTGAACCCCGACCCGTCTGAAGACGATGATGTATTATCTGTTGCTGAGAAATTCCAGGCACTCCTTCCTTTTGCCACGACAATTATCCGAACAGAGGCCGACAAGATCAAATACTTTCTCAAGAGGCTTAAACCCCGAATGAGAATGCAGCTGTTGAATCACCACTGTACTACCTTACCAGAGTTCATCGAGAAGGCTCTGGAGTACGAACTCACCGCGAAGGAGATTTCCAAGAAACAACCCTACCCAACAACAAAAGGTCCAAGAACCAACTGCCGAGAGTAATCGGGGACATTCAGAAGCCCTACCATTGCCAAACCCTTCGATCGACCACCCATGGCGTCAAAACCCGCCGGATCGCACTCTCGAGCGGTTCCCTCTTCCATGGTGTGCCACAACCGTGGGGGCTGGGGCATATCAACTTCAATTTCCCAAAGCCTCGCCATCACATGCCATACTTGTGGGAAGAATGGTCACCGTGCTCGTTTTGCAGAGGCCGGACATGATCCTGTGGCTTCTCATGCTCCAGTTCAATCTTCTGTCCAGAACGGTACGCCTCCGTCCGCTTCCTATCATACCACCGGGGCATATATGGGAATGTGCCGTGGGAATCAATGTGGTACACCTGGTGTCGATCTGCGAAACCCAGGATTTACGAGATGAAGAAAGGCGACGATCCCGAGGCCAGCATGATTTCAGGTATACTCGAGATCCACTCCCAGCCTGTATGTGTTCTTTTTGATACCGGTGCTTCACACTCCTTTATATCTTCTTCTTGTTTAAGTCGTTTGCCTCTAGACCATGTTATCAATTGTGAGCCCTACGTGATTGGTCTACCTGATGGTAGAAGAATTATTGGAAATCGTGAAGTCCAGGACTGTCCGATTCGTTTGAACGACCGTGAGTGGTTGTCAAATCTGATTGTAGTCAATCTACATAAGGATGATATAATCTTGGGTATCGATTGGATGGATCGTCATGATGCAATACTCAGTGTCCGCAAACGGATGGTTACCGTCACTTCTGATGATGGATTCGAGTGTATTTTTCGAGGCAATAATCCCAGTCGTTCTGGGAGAGTCATCAGCGCTATGAAAGCAGTGAAACTGCTTAATCAAGGGTGTATTGGTTATTGGTGCTACATGACCAAAACAGCAGATCGACCAGTTGAATTGGCCGACATTCCGGTAGTCCGAGATTACCCCGATGTATTTCCATACGAGTTACCAGGCTTACCTCCTCATCGTGATGTGGAGTTTATTATTGAGTTAGAACCAGGTACGTCCCCGCTCTCAAAAGCACCGTACCGTATGGCTCCGACTGAGATGCAAGAATTGAAGAACCAGCTTGAGGAGTTGGTGACAAAGGCTATATTCGACCTAGTGCCCCTTGGGGAGCACCGCTTTATTCGTGCGGAAGAAAGATGGATCTCTACGCTTATGTATTGATTACCGTGAGTGAGCAGGTAACCATCAAGAACAAGTATCCCTTGCCTCGTATTGATGATTTATTGGACCAACTTCAGGAGCTGCCGTGTTTTCTAAGATCGACTTGAGATCTGGTTATCATCGATTGAGGATTCGAGAGTCGACATTTCAAGACAAAGATTCCGTACTCGCTATGGGCATTATGAGTTCGTGGTGATGCCATTTGACCGACTAATGCACCGCGTATTCATGGAGTTGATGAATCGAGTTTTTATTAACTACCTGGATCGCTTTGTAGTCGTTTTCATAGACGACATTCTGATTTACTCTCGCGACCACGAGGAGCACGAGCGTCACCTCCACCAAGTTCTCGATACATTGAGGCGGGAACAACTTTATGGGAAATTTTCTAAGTGTGAATTCTGGATGCCTGAGGTTGTCTTTCTCGGGCATGTGATATCAGCCGAAGGGGTGAGAGTGTACCCACAAAAGACGGAAGCCATTCGAGATTGGCTACCACCGAAGAACGTGAAGGAAGTTCGTAGTTTCCTCGGCCTAGCAGGTTACTACCGACGGTTCGTAGAAGGATTTTCTAAAATTGCGCAACCAATGACTAACTTACTGCGAAAGGACAAGAAGTATTTGTGGTCAGAAACATGTCAGAAGAGTTTTGATGAGCTCAAGAGTCGATTGATTTTGGCCCCTGTTTTGGTCTTACCAAAAGGAACGGAAGGATTTGTGGTGTATAGTGACGCGTCGAGACGAGTGCAGGATGTGTACTAATGCGGGAAGGGAAAGTGATTGCCTATGCATCGAGACAATTGCGACCCTATGAAGTTAACTATCCGACCCATGACTTGGAGTTAGCAATGTGGTGTTTGCTTTAAAAATCAAGGCCACTATCTTTATGGAATTTCCTGCCAGATCTTTACAGACCACAAGAGCCTAAAGTACATTTTTACTCAGAAAGAGTTAAACATGAGACAGAGAAGGTGGCTAGAATTAATCAAGGACTATGATATCGAGATCCTTTATCATCCGGGTAAAGCAAATGTGGATGCCGACGCATTAAGCCGTAAAACCGTGCAAGAGCAGATGCTGAGCCGTTTGACAGCACAGAGAGAGTTGCAGTTGGACCTTATGAGGTCATAAATTGAAGTTTGGTTACAGCGTGTTCAGGGACAACTTTGCACCCTTGAGATTTCTTCGTCTCTTGATGATATGATCAAATCGAAGCAAGTTACGGACCTATTCTTATCTCGAGTTCGGGATGAAGTAAACCAGGGGAAAGCCCCTGGATTCGTGATTCACGAGGATGGATTGATACGTTTTAGAAATCGAGTTTGTGTACCCGCTGACGAAGAGTTGAGGAACTCTATCATGAGAGAAGCCCATGCTACCCCGTACTCTATTCACCCGGGCTCTAGCCAGATGTATAAGGATTTGAAGCAGAATTATTGGTGGGGGAATATGAAAAGCGAGGTTGCCGAATTCGTTTCGAGATGTTTGACCTGTCAGCAGGTTAAGATTGAGCACCAGCGACCCCGCAGGAATGCTGAAACCGCTCCTGATTCCTGAGTGGAAATGGGAGGACATATCTATGGATTTTATCACTAGCTTGCCGACGAGTCGTCGAGGAATGAATACGATTTGGGTGATTGTGGACCGTCTGACCAAATCAGCCCACTTCTTGGAGATTAAGGACACGTGGGGCCCCGAGAGATTGGCCCAGCTGTTTATTAAGGAAATTGTGAGACTACACGGTACCCCCAAGAGCATTGTATCAGACCTTGACGGGCGATTTGTGTCACACTTCTGGAAGGCAGTTCATCGTGCGATGGGCACGCAGTTGAATTTCAGTACGGCTTTTCATCCACAGACTGATGGTCAGTCGGAGAGAACCATCCAGACTCTAGAGGATATGTTGAGATCATGTGCTCTTGATTGGAAGAACGATTGGGAAGCCCAGCTACCTTTGGTGGAATTCACTTATAATAATAGTTGGCACGCTTCGATTCAGATGGCACCGTATGAGGCATTGTATGGCCGTCGCTATAGGTCCCCTTTGTGTTGGGACGAACTGTCAGAATCTCTGGGTACGGAACCCGATATGTTGTTAGCCGCCCGTGAGAAGATCACTTTGATTAAGAGTCGGTTGTTAACGGCTCAAAGTCGACAGAAGTCTTATGCTGACCACCGTCGACGACCGCTTGAGTTCGAGGTTGGTGACCATGTGTTAATGAAGGTGTATCCTACTCGAGGTGTTTTTCGTTTCGGTAAAAGGGGCAAGCTGAGCCTAAGGTACATTGGGTCGTTTGAGGTTCTGGAGCGTGTAGGTGATCTGGCCTATCGACTAGCCTTGCCACCGACCTTGAGTAAGATTCACAACGTGTTTCATGTCTCCCAGTTGAGGAAATATGTTGCTGATCCGAGCCACGTACTTCAATTCGAAGATATTGAATTAGCAGAGGATCATTCGTACGAGGAGCGTCCTGTACGGATACTCGAGAGGAGGATCAAGCAGTTGCGGAACAAGACGATTCCCCTACTGAAAGTTCAGTGGTCATGACACGGAGTCGAGGAGGCTACGTGGGAGACCGAGGATAGTATGCGAGCGAGATACCCCGAGTTATTTACCCCTTAGTTTCGAGGACGAAACTCTATTTAAGGGGGGGAGTATGTAATATCCGACTGTAACTTTTCATTTTTACCTGTCATTGTATTATTCGGATAATCTGATTATCATGAATCGTTGCATTTAGTGTTACGTCGTGGTATTATAGATTTGAATATCATATCGTTGTTATTTCATTTCATATGTGATGATTCGATGTTAATTAGAGTGTTGCATTTTCGAATTTTTCTGTTAATGTAGCGTACACTACACAGTAAGATTAACGTACACTAATCCTGTGCATTAGCGTGCGTAAGGTTTCTTCGGTTGCGTACGCTAAGAGGGAATCTGGCAGCAGTTGACTTCAGCACGTGAACTCCTTAGCCGTTAGCATGCATGTGATCTAAGTCTGAGTTGTCGTGTCGGTGAGAATCTACTTTTATTAGCGTGCGTAACCCATTTATCATTAGCGTGCGCTAACAGCCTGCGATAATTCAAGACAGTAGCCACTGTAAGCCGCTTACGTACGTAATATCGACCGAATAGCGTACGTAAGTTCATTAGCATACGCTAATCTGTCCCGATAGCGTGCGCTAAGTCTGCACAGTCTATTTATAGGACCAGCCTGTTTTTCATTTCTTCACAACCCCAAACCGAATTTCTCTCTTCACATATCATACCTCTGCACTACCAAAACGATATCAACCTTCACCAACTTTTTTCTAAGCCTTGAATCTTGGAGTGGAGCTCATTTCCTTGGAGATTGGAGTTGTTTTTGAGCTTGGAATATATTCTCTCATAGCATTGAAGTTGTTCTTCATTTCTGGAGGTAGGTGTGCTTTCTTCTATGCATTATTTTCTTATGTTGATGATTAATGACGAATTATACTTCATCTAGAGTTAGATTAAGCAAGTAAAACATGGTTATAATTAAACTCTTTAAACACTTCTTGATGAATATGATAAATGAGGGTTTAGATTAGAGGAGTTCTTGATATTGTAGTAATGGTAACCATGTTTGTAGTTGTCATTACTCATCTTCTGGACGAATTTAGCTCAGTAGGACATTGTTGGATCGGTTAGCTTCATCATAACTGGATTTAGTCAAGAACTTGATATCATAAAGTGTTTAAACACCATTTTAGGTATTTATTTACCTTGAGAAGAACTTGATAATGTTAAAGATAAGATTAGATGATCTAGTTCAGAAATCTTAGAAGCTTTAACAAATCATATTTGTTCAGTTTCACAAGTCTTTGAAGAATGATAAGGATCTTACAACAATAACTTTTCATTAATCTATTGTGTTGATAACTTAGAATGTGGTTCATCATCATGCCAAATAGATAGTGTTCTTAAGTAGATGATGTTGTTTATGAATGATACTATCATGGTAGATTGAGTATCAAATTCATTATCACTATCCTTTTATAATAGGAGATGTTGTAGAACATGAGAATTTGATTTAAACCAATTTTATTGGCAAATTGAAGATGTGTTTGTTCATGGAATAATAAGAGAATTACAGGACACTTTTGGTATGGTAATCCGATTTTGGAAGATGAATTAGTTGTAATGAAACCTTTCATTAATCGTTAAGGTATTCATCAGGGGGGATGAATTATTCGAGTAGGTTGCGGGCGTCGTTTCCTACGAATTGATATTAATATTATGTGAATATGTTATTGAATGAATTACGTTTCATTCAAGGTTGCTTGTTCGATTGAGTGTTTAACCGAGGATACCGTCCGTTTGATCATTTGGAGAAGGACTATCTTTCGCTTACGGATTTGAGGCAAGTTATCTTGCTTGGTTACAATGATGATTAGATTCTTCTGATGGTTATATCTTTCATATGTATGAATTGTTCATGAAATGTTTGTCATGATTTGACATTGTCCTTGACGTTATTCCGTTTTCTTCATGGGGTTGCATTCCCAAGTACGTCGTTTTGAATCATTGAATCTCGTTTGCCTTATTTTCACTTCGGTGAGTTTTTCTTGATCCTTAATCGGATATGTGATTTGTTGAATTCGTTATCATGTTGTATCGTGACATATCCGGAATCATATCTGCGTTGCGATTGGTCATTGTGTAGGATTTTTAGCCAGGCACATATATAGTCATGCGTGGATATTATTCCTCATTGGGTACTGCACACGGACGTAGTTTCGTGAGGCTAATTAGGTACATTGTCCCACGTATATTTCTGGATTCCGTATACGGGGCGGACATGTACACGGACACATTTCCGGATCGGGCGTACTGTGATGTCCATCTTTGAGCCATACTGTAAATCGTCCATAGTATTGGATGCTTGTGACTGTTCGTTTCATACGCCTGAGGGGTATGATTGATAGTCGGAATGATTTCTTTGAAATCTATATATGTGAATTGTATATGTCAGAAGAATTGATTATCATGTATATCTGACCCTGTGTTGGGCGAAATACTTGTGTTGTATTTTAGGTCGAGGCAAAGGCAAGGCACGGGAAGAGCATGTCGACGGCGAAGGGTTCGAGGGATACTAGTTTGGGGGGCCCCACATCTCTTGTTGTCCGGTTATGTTAAACCGTGTTATGTTATTTCCCGTTTCATTTAAATTGCTATTTGGTTGTATTTGACATTTGAAGTATCTTCCATCTCCATATGGTTTATACTTGTTTTTGGATCCTGTGTATTGTAAGGCCGTTGGCCATGTTTTAATAAACTCCTAATCGGAGTAATGACTATTCATTGTGGTTCGGTATCACAAATAATATTTGTTTAATCTGTTTTGAATATCGCCTGGTGGGTCCTAGTGTGGGATTCACGGCACTGTAATAGCCGCTTTTTTTGGGGTGTTACAACACGATTCCATAACTTTAAACAATAGGAGTATCATCATCAAATTCTTCAACGTTCAAAATAACCAAATCATAATCAATCCCCAAAACACCATTCACAAAACACACACGCCATTTGAAAGAAAGCCTTTAACGAGGCCAAACCGAAATCTTTTGAAACTTCATTTCAACAACCAAACAAACACACCAAGACGATCACCGATCATCATATCCATAAAATAAGAAAAGTATGGGCAAGGTACTTGCCTCGAATAACCACAACGCGGAGAATCGGCCGAAGTAGGTTGGCACGAACCGACTACGAACTCGCCGACTCCACCGAATGACAATCCACAACAATGAACTACGAACGAAAACAATAACAATGAAAATGAATTCCAAAGTATGACCCAAAGCCGCTGAATTCAAAGAACAAATGACGAAGGTTCAAGGATTTCCCCCAAAACGGCCAAGAACACGATTCGTCCCGTCAAAACCCGAAAACGGAATTCCAAGTTGAAATATGGATATACAATCCATAGAATATGTTTAACAACATCATTTAACCATAACCGATCCATCGAAAATGGATGAAAAACGAGATCGGGGACAAATCCCCCAAAAAGTCAATTCGAAGGAAATTAAGAAATATACTTCGATTCGACGAAGAACAATGGATTAAATGATGTTAAACACAAGAATACTACCAAGATTAATCATACCCATCATGAATTAATCAACAACACGGAACGAATCGGACGAAAATGCAAAAATCCCCAAATTCACGAAATTAGGGTTCTAAGGAAGATTACCTTGATTCGCTGGATCAAAGGATGATAACGGACGATTGATTGATGTTATGGACTCAAGAACTTCATGGATTTGTTGTTAAACAACATGGCTTCGTTACCCATGAATCGCCACCCGCGGACGGAGAAGGAAGGAAGTGAAAAACGAAATGAAATGTGACTGCTCAGCCACATTTATACTGGGCCGGAACTAGCGTGCGCTAGCCTTCCCGGACTAGCGTGCGCTATCGGCCGGTATCGGCCGAGTACCCTCGGCCAGGGCCTGCACGACCCGGCATCACCGAAAAAACCTGTCGACCAAACCTGTCGACCCGACTCCCGCTAGCGTGCGCTACGGCCGGAAGCCTGCGCGCGCTAGCCGACCTGTCCAGTAGCCACTGGACTGAACTGCCCGGCCAGGTAACGTACGCTAGCCGGCCGACAGCGTGCGCTACGCCTGCCGACTAGCGCGCGCTACGCTCGGCGTAGCGTGCGCTACCTGCCGATCCTTCCTGATTCCAGAACCCCAGAAACCCCACTGTCCGGCCCGATAGCGTGCGTTGGTCGACCAAGCTAGCGTGCGCTACACCTGCCGGTTAGCGCGCGCAGCCTTCCGGCGAGAGCGCGCTACGCCGGTTCTCGCCAGATCTGTCCGGCCGGTGCCCGCAATCGTCCGGCGATCCGCAACCATCCGGCCAAGCATTGCATAACCGGGCTCGACGACCCGATTTCCGAAAATGTACGGAACGAACACGACGAAAAGTTCGCGGACAACATCAACGGCCCGATATGAAAACATAATACCATAATTAATCATACGCGACCAAGAAACGGGTCGAGACAACAATTACAGATACGGATACCTGTAACTTTCAAGAAATTACAAAATGGCCCAAAACGCCCGGAAATCACGATACGTGATCGAATAACCAAACCGAAGTTCACAACACGTCTAACAAAGTTAAATGGACTTACGGGAAAATCGAAACAGCAGTTTCGAACGAGATTCGCAAGAATCGAACTCAAGCGCGGAAAAGTCGCTAAAAAGCACGGAACTCAACAAAACGACACCGAAACGAACTCGGATGTCAAAAAGTGTAGAATTAATCATTCTCAGAATGACGAAACGGTCATGAGCGAGTCGTCAAAACGGACTCCGACCGAAAAAAGAAATTTACCAAAAATCGAAAATTGCGGATATTACAAATAGGACCATCCAAATTAAGTCTACTCAAACATGATTCGGAAATGAATGAATGCGATGCACCAGTATCAAAAAGGGTACACACAGGTTGAGATAAAATTGCGAGTATACCTGAGGTCATTCGGACCACCGGATCGTCGGTCCCCTTCCTCGCGTGAATCCGGGACTTGTCGGCCCCCGAACCGGATGCTCCCGTCTGGTAAATATGAGCTCCGCCTTTAGTCGCTTCCGTCATCTTAAACGATGCTGACAGAGCAGCCTGATTCTGAATCGTTGATTGCTTCAGGGCCTGAGATGCCGCCGGAGTTGGCTTGGAGTCCCTTCGGCAATAACGGGCCTTATGCCCAACAATCCCACAATTATGGCACATGATAGACGGTTTCAGACACTTAGTGCTGTAATGACCTGGCGCTCCACAATTGAAACAGATGATGGCCGAACTGGCCGCTCGGGACTGAGATCCCGCAGGATTAGGCACCGTGGGAGGTCGCTCAGAAATGTTAGGGCCTGCACGAGGCTTCTTGGAGGTTGACCGACCGCCTTCGGACCGATTACGCTTTGTTGATTTCTTGCTGACAGATGAAGGTCGTTGCTCAGCAATTTCCTTAGCAGCAGGCTCATACGGGAGGGTTCTCTCGATTAATTCGGCCAGAGTGGCGCAATGATGATTGAGCAATTGCATATGGGTCATCATGACTTGCATAAAAATGAGTGGATCAACCCGAACATCGTCTGATCGAGCCGAGTCCTGGGTACGATTCCCCGACAACGAGTGATTGTTTCCCGGGTTTTGGCCCGCACCGCGGCCTCTCCCCGTGCATCCCCTGACAGCTCTCTCCATACTGAAGTAGGAAGGTTGCATGATAATCATAGATCTCGTTTGAGTACCGCATTATGATTTACGTCATGAAATGATGAAAATGAGCATACGCGCTCTAATACAGTGATTACATGAATGATTAACTGAGGTGACATGATTATCTGATGAAATTCTTGAAATGATTATCTTGAACAAATTAACAAGATTAATGATATGATCTTCTAGATCAACAACTGAGTAATGAAATGAATTGAGTGATTAATGAGTTAACATGATCGTCCTGATCAAATGAAAATGATGTTTGAGGATTGTTAACTGATGAATCATGAATGAATGATTATTGCCAGAAATTATACCATGGCGTTAGAAGTCTTACAGTTCCTTCGGTCTGATTGGCTCGGCATTTGCACATGTCACATGTGACGCAAAAGTTCAATGATATTAGTCTGATGACGATGATTTCAAATGAGACATGACTCAGAAGGTAGTATTCAAAACCACTCTCCGATACCAACTCTGTAACACCCTAAATTAGGCGGATATTACAGTGTCGTGGATCCCGGACTGGGACCCACCAGGCGAATGAAAACTGATGAATTAAATAATATAATTGTAGTACCGAACCACATTATATTACCAAATACTCCGATGAGGAGTTTAAGTACAACACACCAGGACGATACCGAATACTAGTATATTTTATATGAAGATAAAATACACAACACTGAATGAAATGGAGTATCCAAATGAAAATCTGAAGCGGAAAATAAATGACAACAACATGAATGACTGAAAAGATCGGGGGGCCCTACTAGTATCACTTGGACTCCTCGCCGTCAACGTTCTATTCCCGTGCTTTTGCCTTGCCATGACCTGAAAACAAAATCCCCAGTCGGGGTCAGTTACACAAAACAACAATCCTCAAGGGTTGAAAATACACAATCATGATATATATATTTAGTTATTAAATATCCATAGTTATGAATTACGCTGAAGAGGAGTATCATAGTACGCCCGTAATGTTCTGTGCAAGTGTACAAGACGAATGACCGGACACACCCATCCTTGTACCTAATTAGTCTCATGGAGGTAATCGTTACCGTGTGCACAGTCCAATGTATCGATCCCAATACATGACCATCGCGTGCTCGACTAAAAATTCCACACGTCCGCACCTGGCCAAGCAATATAAACCCAGAAGGTCATATGAAAGAGAATGACCAAAATGAATATCAATGAATAATAATCCGACAAGGTCAAGAATGACTCACCGAGATGAAAATAATAGTGAAGTGAATGATTGTTCAATGAAATGATTGGAACCGCCGTTCCTCATTAATAAAGTGATTATTCGACAATTACAAGTCTCAATACGGTTAATACAATGATGAATGAGTTATGATTATGAATGAACAACAAAAAAAGGAATGAATATCCTTTTAACCGAGTAAGAATTAACTTACTCAACACCGATGAAGAATGTCCTTCCACGAACAAACGTCCTAAATGAAATGTCGGTCGCTCGAACAACCTCGAATAACAAAATTTCGAACAATCCATTCAACATACGAATCTAACATGATGATAGCCAACATCAAAACGTCGATACGACTAAACCAAGTTCATTGGGGCATAATATCAAACACGTTGTGACCAATCTCCGATTGTTAACAACCAAACTTCAATTATACCAATATCAAAACGCCAATAAGTGTTTCAAACCAAAAAAACATCTTCAATACGATCAATAATCCAAAATGAATATCCAAATTCGTGATTTCAACAACAATTAATCGAAAACCACCAAATCCAACTTAATATTCAAAGTGTTCTTGAACAATCCTTCAATAATCCAATGAATAATCATATATATCCATAATCATGCGTACATCACTTCATACAACATGATTTTAACATCTAAAACATCATATCTCAATACAAAATCAAAATCCAAGATGTTGAAGAATATTACCTTTGAAGATCCAAGCACTTCGATCCGATGAAAACGTGCTAAATTGAGTATCCAAGCTTCCCAAACGAATGAAGATGATAAAAATCTAATACCCTTATGATTGATGATGAAAAATATCTCCCTCAAGCTCTCCCTCTCGGAACAAAGTGAAGAAAAATTGGAAAATGAGCTGAAAGTCCCGATCAAGTCCTTATAAACTGCTGGAAGTTACGGCCGTAACTCGGCCTTCTTACAGCCGTAACATCCCAGGTCAACGGCCTTACGGGCGTAACCAGCCAACTCGTACGGCCGTAACTCGGCTTCGTCCAATCACCTGCCGACAGCCTTACGGCCGTATCCTTAGCTGACTTACGGGCGTAACTCGCCCTCGTCTCAAACACCTGCCGACATCCTTACGGTCGTACCCGCACACCTTACGGGCGTAACTCGGATGATACGGCCGTATCCGGCCAAACTTACGGGCATAAGCCCCCTTCATCGAAAATGACCAGGCACCCTGCCTGTAACGTACGGCCGTATCCGGCCAAGTCTTACGGCCGTACCTTCCTCGTCTTACGGCCATATGCCGAAACCCTTACGGCCGTAAGTCCCTCTCGTCCGAAACATCCTGAAAAACACGAACACTCCTTACGGCCGTATCCTGCCCATCTTATGGCCGTAACTCGCCTTCGGCCAAAAACGCCTGGACACCATGCTCGACAGGTACGGCCGTAACCGGCCAAGCCTTACGGCCGTACCTGCTCAACTTACGGCCGTATGCCACAACCTTACGGCCGTATGTCCCGTTCGTCCAAAATGGCCTGAAATCAACGAATGCCTGTTACGGCCATATCCGACAATCTTACGGCCGTAACTCGTTGATGGACAAGGTGAAAATCCGATAACTCCGATTCCTCGCTACGATTGAAGAATGATCCGACATACCATACGTATGTGAAAGTGAACAAGTCCAACACATGCCAAAAATGATACTTCCAGTACAAGACTACCAATCCCGATGAAAATGATAACACTCCTGTCTCGATCTATAAACGGAGATGAAATGACGATCGGTAACTGATATACGATTACAACATGCCAACAGTGGACGCAAATGAATGAATCATGAATGATGAGTGATTAATACTGAGTGAAAATTACTGACTGATTAATACTGAATGAAAATGAATGCATTACAACCGGGTATTACACCCGATAACTCGGAAGCATAGCACATTCGGTTTGGATTTCAATTTCCCGAAAGCTCGATGGAGGGAAGGAAAACCTTGAAATATTATAAACTTAATAATTTGTTGTGGGAGAATTATCACGATTAATATTACACTTTGCACATTAATTCATTTAAGCGCATTTGTGGCATTCATACAATATGAAACAACCATTCACAACCTAGTTGCTACCAACATGTGGTTCATGGACCGTTCCTAGAAAACAAAAACTCCATAATCTAATTACAAATCTTCGCCTTGAATCTTCGTCTCCTCCAAACGGATCTTCCTCCGGTCTTCGTCGTTACATATAAATTTTACATTGGAAATTGCATCCTAGATACAAATATTTCTAGTAAAATAAATAGGCTCAAAATGGCCTTTACAACCCAATCGAATAAAACGAACGATTCAAAACTAAGTCCACGAACCACATCCCCATTCAAAAGCATTCATCCAATAAATACTAAATAAATGGATAGCGAGAAGATTACATTGATCTAATCAATATATATAATCAACAATAAATAGAATTGATCAATCAATCCAACAATAATCGACAATTTAATTTTCGTCCGTAGTGAACCCTTAAAATATTTTCTGTGAATTTTCCCTCATCAAAAATTCCAAATTAATGATTTTAATATTGGAAAAATCAATTATCGAAACTATACTGAAAAACAAGACCCAGTGCCCGACAGCCTGGAAACTGCCAAGTAGCACCAGGCACCCTGCTCGGCAGCCCACAGAACGTGCCCGGCAGAATACAGCGAGTACTCGGCCGGATACAGCAAGCACTCGGCCACTGTCAGGACACGCCCGGCAGAATACAACAAGCACTCGGCCGGATACAGCAAGCGTTCGGCCGGATCCAGTAAGCACTCGGCCGGATACAGCAACGCGCTCGGCCGGATACAGTAAGCGCTCGGCCGCCTACTGGACCCGTTCGGCACTGACTCGGCAGCCTACAACAACGCTCGGCCGGATATAAAGAACGCTCGAGCCACACGGGACCCGCAGATCGACTTGGCTCACAAAGAATGCTCGGCCGGATACAGCAACGTGCTCGGACGCCTACAGCCCCTGCTCGCATCGACTCGACTACAAGAACGCCGATCAGCCGTCAGCACAGATGGTCTATCGTCCAACGATTGCATACAGCTCGTTTTTGGGTAGATTTCTAAAATTCTGTTATTCCTGATCTATATATTATTAATATAAATCATATTTCCAAGAAAAACCTGATTTATACCATAACATAAAATCACGGAAAAACGACACTACGACGAACAATAAAATATCTACGATTATCAAAGTGATTCTAAATCACAAAACAAGCATTCCAAATGCTAAATATCGTATATACGATCGCAAGACCTTGCTCCGATACCACTGTTGGGATTCAGCGCCTAAAACAAAGGCCCAGCGGAAGCAGTAAAACGAAAATTAATTCTATCCGAATCCCTATGAGGATCGATCGAGCTACGCATATACGAATATAAAATAAACAAAGGAAGATTCGAAATCATACCCTCGTAGTCCGTTGATTATATGGTGTTTTTCTCTTGAGCTATTCCCCAGGCTACGATCCAAAGTGCTCCAAGCCCTTGGATGATCCAACACCAAAAATAACGCACCTCTACTTGCCACGCGCCGGAGAAACGAACGGGATGACTATCAACTTGCTATCCTCTAAGGATATGGCTAGAGCTTGATGATGAAGCTTTTAATTATAACACTCCAAGTGTATAATATATATCTCTCAATATATCTTGAATTTCTCTCCAAGAGAACAAGAAAAAATGAAAAGGAAGAAGACCTTGAGAAAGCAAATTTCTGTAACACCCCCAATCCGCTCAGGGATATTACACGCCGTAGAACCTTTCCTCAAGGATCTACCAGACTGGTAACAACATAGAACATCTCAACGATGCCTTTAAGGCTAACATGACTCAGTAGACCGATTTGGTCTTTCAATAAAAACATACAACTCGATTACAATACTTGCCCACGCAGGGGTCGAATACAACACACTCCCGTACAACGGGGAAAGAATACTGCAGCGGAAATAAAATACAACTAAACCAATATAACATCAAACGGTCCTCGTGTGATTAGTATCGTTCATCTTTCATCATCCTTCATGCCGACCCTGTGCTATGCTCCAAAACCAGAAAGCAATATAAACATCCACCCCCGAATACTCGGGGGTTATCAAAACTCCACTGTTTTGCTAGTGCAAGTACAAGTGCAAAAATACGAGTCATACAATTCACATTCCACGAATAACAATAACCCGGAATCCTCAAAGATCCAAACGAAACGAAAAGTACTTCCCGAGGCAAGAGTTTGAGAAAAAATAATCCAAAACCGAAAGATCACAAATCAATGGAAATAATTTATAAAACAGTTTAGAATGCCATCGAGAGTTTTAATAGAAAACAATTTAGGATTATCAAATCCCACTTTTCAAAACCCAAAAGACGAAAGGGGTCACCGCCCCAAAGGTTTACTTTCCGTAAAATTACCTTTACCAAACCGTTGGGATTTTAGCCCCAAATCTCATCAACTCACAGTACACAAGAACGACCACAAGGTTCGTCTCCGAACATCAAAATCCACAAATAAAGGATTTAACACAAACAATGTAACACCCCAAACTAGGCGGATATTACAGTGCCGTGGACCCCCTGTTGGGATTCGGTGCCTAAAACGAAGGCCCAGCGGAAGCGGTAAAACGAAAATTAATTCGATCTGAATCCCTACGAGGATCGATCGAGCTACGTATATACGAATATCAAAAACGAAATACAAGAGATACAAGAAACATACCCTCGTAGTCCGTTGATTAAATGGATAACCTTCTCTTGAGCTATTCCCCAAGCTTTGCTTGATCTCTACGAATCTATTCCGCTTCAAGCCCTTGAATGACCAACGCCGAAAGCACCGCGTCTCTACTTGCCACGCGCCGGAAAAACGAACGGAATGACAACACCTTGCTATCCTCCGAGGATACGGCTAGAGCTAGGTGATGAAGCTTGTTATAGATATTAATATCACTCTAAGTGTATGAATATCTATCTCTCTCAATATTTCCTCACAAAATTTCTCTAAGAAGTTGTGAAGAAGATGAATGAAGAAGATGAATAAAGAAGATGATGAAGAAGACTTCTATCTCTCTCTCCTCTTCAACCTTACGTTGAAATGAAAGTTGCTTGGAATAATAATAAGTGAGAGATGTCTTCATCTTCATTTATTCAACTCTCCACATGCACATCTCATAATTATGAGAATCAAAGCCCCACCACCTCAATGATCAACCATAAAGAATGGAACATGGGTCCATATGAAAGTGGGTGGAAGTGTGGGATTTGGCCCATGTAGAAATCGGACAAGTTCGGTTCGTTTCGGACTCCCGCGAGTCCAAACAGATAAACTCCGATTCCATATCGATGTATTTATATCGATTAATTAATCCAATTAATTAAACATATCAAATACATTATAACATAATTAATTTCTCCAAGAAATAATTATATCCATGAATTAAATTAATCACCCGGATATATTTAATTCATTAGCCGTAAATCAATTTATCCAATAAATCGATTTAGACATCTAATGTCCTAAATTTAGATATCCAATATCTAATATTCATAATGAGAGAATTAGCTTGATTCATTCCGTTGTCAATCCTCATGCGCGACTCGGTAGGTCCGTCTCAGTCAGCAATGGGAGGAACCAAAGAGTAGTAGCACCACCTAGCCAGCCTGGCGGCCTACACTGTACCCCAACTGAGAACGAATGATTGGGATCATTCAAGAACCATTCTGTCGTGAATACCAGTATACGTATAAACCCTTCTTTCAAATGTCCCGATCAAGTTATAGGGTCACGGTCAGTCAAACCCTATCTGTACTTGACGCTATGCATGCGTTAATGCAAATCGAGATCATCGAGCTGTCGTGTATCTAATACAACTAGCTCCAATGCTTTGGCCAAAGACTTATGATCTCATCTGCCAATAACCGCATAGGACATATAACCCGCTCACTAACGGGAGAAAGAATTCTATCTTGGTATTCAGTAGGACCTGCTACTTGCCCGTCAAGATGCACGTCGAGGTTGACCCCCACCTTCCGGTTTACAGGGTCGAACTACACTAATGAAAATCTTGACGTCACAAGCACATCCCTACTAAATCCTCAAGTCGAAGGTTCAGGAATACCTATCACAACCTTTCGATTCCGTCATTGACTGTCCTGGAGTGAAAACCATGTGACGAATCGAGGGTGAGTCGGTTCGAGTATACTAATCTAATTAGCATACCTATAACGTGTGCTCCCACTAACCATTAGTGTTCGACAGGCACTCTCCATGTCAAAGAACACGTCATACAAGTCTTCACATAAACTTAACGCCCAGTCAAGTTTCATCGACTTGCGAACGATTAAGTATTTGAGCTATAATCTTTCCAGTGCCGACCCCTTATCCAATAAGGAGTGGAACGTTTTGCTCTCAAATACACGGACTAGTTTCTATATGTTTATTTACGAGTTAGGAATGCCAGTAACTACCAGTAAATAAGAAACATTCATTTGCCTTATATAAATAGTTTACATAATTACAAGTACAATGCCCTCACTCAACAACCTCTGAGTGGCATTCGAGGGCATACTCCTAACAATCTCCCACTTGCACTCAATGCCACACACTATGGTATCTAATACCCATGTTATCCAGATGACGCTCCAAGCTAGTCTGAGAAAGTGGCTTGGTCAGTGGATCGGCGACGTTGTCGGCCGAGTCTACTCTGTGCAGCACAATGTATCCCTTGCGAACAAATTCTCTTACGAGATGATACTTCCTCTCAATATGTTTGTGCCGTTGTGAAACCTCGGCTCCTTTGCTGCGCTACACTCCGTCGTTGTCGCAGACAATGGAACAGCAAATTTCAAAGACATGGTATCATTTGAAGTTCTCCCGAAACTTCTTAATCCGTAACCCTTCCTTGGAAGCCTCCGAGGCCGCTTGATACTCGGCTGACAGTGGAATCGAATCGCGCTTTGCTTGGCACTACGCCAAGATACTGCTCCTCCATTAAGAGTAAATATGTAGCCAGAAGTGGACATCGAGTCGTCCTTCAGTCCTTGGAAGTCGGAATCAGTGAATCCCACCACATCCAATTCTCCACCGCCATACATAAGAACCATATCTCTAGTTCTTCTCAAGTACTTGAGAACGTTCTTTACAGCAGTCCAATGTTCCCTACCTGGGTTTGCCTGAAACCTACTCACCACGCTTACAGCATGCGCGATGTCAGGTCTTGTACACAACATAGCATACATAAGGCTACCCACGGCCGAAGCATATGGTATATTACTCATTTCCTTGCGTTGTTCCTCACTTTGAGGACACATCTTCAAGGTGAGTTTTATTCCATGTTGCATCGGTAGGAACCCTCATTTAGAATCATCCATCTTAAATCGCTTTAAGATCTTATCTATATAGAGGGCTTGGGAAAGGCCAATTGTTCTCTTTGCTCTATCCCGGTAGAGCCGAATACCAAGAATATAGGTTGCTTCTCCCAAGTCTTTCATGGAGAAATTACTCGAAAGCCAAGCTTTCACAGAACTAAGCATTCCCACATCATTTCCTATTAGTAGAATGTCATCTACATATAGTACTAAGAATGCGATCTTTCTCCCACTAACCCTCTTGTATACACAAGGTTCCTCTTCATTTTGCACGAAATCAAACTCTTTGATTGCCTCGTCAAAACGAAGGTTCCAACTACGCGACGCTTGCTTCAGTCCATAAATGGAACGCTGAAGCTTGCACACTTTCTGAATATCGACTTCAGACACAAAGCCTTTAGGCTGCTCCATATAGATTTCCTCCTCGAGGAATCCATTAAGGAAAGCCGTCTTTACGTCCATTTGCCATATCTCATAATCGTGGTAGGCAGCTATAGCAAGCATCATGCGAATAGACTTGATCATGGCTACGGGCGAGAAGGTATCGTGGTAATCGATCCCTTCCTTCTGGGTATAACCCTTTGCCACAAGCCTGGCCTTATAGGCGTCAACCTTGCCATCACCATCAGTCTTTCTCTTGTAGATCCACTTGTTCCCAATAGGCACTATACCCTTGGGGCGGTCTACTAGAGTCCAGACCTGATTGACATGCATCGAGTCTATCTCAGCTTCCATAGCTTTACGCCATTTCGCGGAGTCTACATCCACCATCGCTTGGTCATAGGTTGTTGGGTCGGTCTCTTGGCTATAACTTGGAACCTCATGGAGACCCAGCTCCTCCAAGTGCACAAGCCCATACCTCTCAGGTAAATGAGACACCCTACTAGACCTACGAGGTGGTTGTACTTGTGTTTCAGAAAGTTCGGTTCCAGTTTCTTGCACAGGTGTCTCTCGAGGAGTTTCATTGTATTCTTTTAAAGAAATACTTCTACCTGCTCCGCCTTCCTGAATGAACTCATCTTCCAGGAAGTGTGCTTGTAAAGCAACAATGATCCTTCGATCTTCGGGCATGTAGAATAGATATCCCATCGTCCCAGACGGGAATCCAATGAAGCGTCCCTTCGCAGACCTAGCTTCCAACTTTTCCACCTTAGTCTTCTTGACATAAGCGGGACATCCCCAAATCCTAATATGATTAAGACTTGGTTTCCTTCCTTCCCACATCTCATGTGGAGTTTTAGGAACGGATTTGGAAGGACATTTGTTCAAGATATACGCGGCAGTCAGGAGTGCATACCCCCACAGGTAAATCGGCAAGTCAGTATAGCCCATCATGGAACGGACCATGTTCAACAGGGTCCGGTTCCTTCTTTCTGACACACCATTTAACTGAGGAGTACCTGGAGGTGTTAGTTGTGAAACTATTCCATGTTCCTTAAGGAACTCGTCAAACTCCGTACTCATATACTCGCCACCTTGGTCCGACCGAAGTGCTTTGATATGATTACCAGTTTGTTTCTCGACTAGGGCCTTGAATTCCTGGAATTTCTCAAAAGCCTCGGATTTATGTTTCATTAAGTATACATAACCATACCTAGTATGATCATCTGTAAACATAATGAAATATTGATTTCCGTCACGTGCTGCTTCCAAAGCACCACATACATCGCTATGGATTAATCCTAGTTTATCAGCGGCTCTTTGAAATGTCCCTGTGAAGGGGGACTTAGTCATTTTGCCTTTAAGGCAAGATTCACAAGTAGGAAAGGGATCCGATCCCAATGGACCCATAAGTCCATATTTTTCCATCTTGTAAACCTTGGTCTGACCAACATGACCAAGTCTAAGATGCCATTTCAAAACTTGATTGGTTTCATCCCTACCGCGTTTTCTAGTTATAGTATTCACAACTACTTTGTTGCTGAGATTTAGATGATACAATCCATTCAACAATGTAGCAGTACCCACTAGTTTATTTCTAAAATAAATATTGCAGGAACCATCACCAATGAAAAATGAAAAGCCTTTTCGGTCCATGACCGGAATGGATACAATGTTTTTGTGCCCCTTGGGCAAAACAAGTACATCTTCTAAAGTCAAAACAAAGCCGGATTCTAAACCCGAAAGAAGTGATCCTATGTCGGTCGCCTCGACACTATGCCCGCTTCCGACTGTGATCATAACTTCTCCAGCTCCAAGCTTCCTACTTTGTTCCGCATCCCGATTCACGGTACAAATATGAGAACTAGCACCGAATCCAAGATTCAGAAGTAGAAAATACAAGAGCGAACAATTTGTTTCCAAAACTAAAAGTTCTCAGACCAAGTGCCATAAAGAATCGGACAGTCTCTAGCCCAGTGGCCCACCACCGCACTTGAGACAAGCATCCTTCTTCTTCTTGTTCTTTGGAACCATCGGGGCCTTGCCCTTTCCCTTAAGGTCCTTAGCTTGTGGTCCACCGCTTCTTGGTCTTTTTCTTCTTATTCTTAGACTTCAAGTCCGTAAGAAATCACAAGTGCACTCCTTCATCCGCGGGTCTTCATCCGAGACCGAGCGGTCACCGCTTGTTCATTAGCCCACTAAGTTACATGCAATCTCATTGCGGTTGAAGTTCATAACAAAGCGTGAGAAGGAATCGAGGAGAGACTGTAGGATAAGGTCGGTTTGGAGAGAAGTATCCATTTTAAAATCAAGAGCCTCCAATCTCTCGATCATGGATATCATTTTGAGGACGTGTTCCCAACCTTCTCACCTTCCTTCATCCTTGCACCGAACAGTTGCTTGGATATCTCAGATCTAGCGCTTACATTGTGCTCACCATAAAGCTCGGTTAAGTGAGATAGAATCGCCAGCGAAGTCATTTTCTCATGAGCTCTCTGAAGCTCATTAGACATGGAAGCCATCATATAAGCACGGACTTTCACGTCATCCTTAACCCACTTTTCGTGGTTTTCAATCTCTTCCTGATTGGCTCGAGTCCGCATAGGAGGCGCCGGAATGTCCGTCTCCAAGACGTATCCCAGTGCCTCTATACGAGGACAATCATCGATTATGGAGCCAATCCACAAAGTTAGGTCCCATTAAGGTGTTCTTTTCGAGTAGAATTGCGAGTGGATTCATTGTCATATTGAGATTTGTCTCGCATTAAGTATAGCAGACATTAGTGACTCATTCAATTATGTTCTGAGTATAGAATTTAAGGTCTTTTCTATTCTTGTTACCCAGCTCCCACTATTTTTATCGGAATAACACATTCCCATGTGAAATCCGGAAGTATCGTCGCTCTACTTCATAGTGGTGATCGAGTTCTTTATAAATCTTAATAGAGGGCAACCGAACAGGTTTCTAGTCTATTAATTTTCATAAAGTGGTGTCCAACACCAACCCATCTAATAGATGATTCGATCTTCTTTTTCCCCTTGTTCACTCCCCTCAACCTATACGGTTTCTATGGTTCATGAACAAGTTAAGTTTATATCATCGACGCAAATCAGTTTCACAATTGAATCTTATCCGGCAACCTATCAGGTTTCTAGGGATAAAATTTGCTCCAACCGAAGGCATCCAATGCGCTCCCGGTAATTTATCCAGCCTCCCCGAACGACTACCCCGATAACTCGGAAGCATAGCACATCCGGTTTGGATTTCAATTTCCCAAAAACTCGATGGAGGGAAGGAAAACCTTGAAACCTTATAAACTTAATTATTTGTTGTGGGAGAATTTTCGTGATTTACGTTGCACTTTGCACATTAATCGTTTAAGCGCGTTTGTGGCATTCATACAATATGAAAACAACCATTCACAACCTAGTTGCTACCAACATGTGGTTCATGGACCGTTCTTAGAAAACAAAAACTCCGTAATCTAATTACAAGTCTTCGTCTTGAATCTTCGTCTTCTCGAAATGGATCTTCCTCCGGTCTTCGTCATTACATATAAATTTTACATCGAAAATTGCATCCTAGATACAAACATTTCTAGTAAAATAAATAGGCTCAAAACGGCCTTTACAACCCAATCGAATAAAACGAACGATTCAAAACTAAGTCCACGAACCACATCCCCATTCAAAAAGCATTCATCCAATAAATACTATATAAATGGAAAGCGTATAGATACATTGATCCAATCAACAATACGAACCGATCCAATCGATTCACACAATCGGTAATTTGATAACGTTCAAAATAATTCGGTCGACTATAAATATTCCAATTAATCAAATTTCCCTTATAAAATGAAATACCATAAATCATTTTAATCATATTAAATCCAATTTAATGTGTGGGAGATTAATTTTTTAAGAATACATGGAAAAATCGAGCCGGGGTGAAAACGGGCCAGCATGACCGAGTCACCCTCGGCAGCCTACCGGCAGTCACGCCTGGCTTGGCCGAGTCACGATCGGAAGATGCCGGCCAGGACACGACCGAGTCCCAGGACACGGTCGGGTCGCCTGGCAGTGACTTGGTAGACTGCCGGACACGACCGTGTCACCCAGGACACGGTCGAGTCACTCTCGGCCAGATAACCCTTTTTGTCCAAAAAATCGTCCGACGACGATTCGGGGCTAGATTTTCGACCGGATATCCAATATCAATATTTTACGACTTTCATATCTTCAATATAAATCATATTTCCCAGAAATTTAAGATTTATATTTAGACATAAACTTACGAAAAATACAATTATTACGAACGAAAAACATATACCACGATTATGACTAAAATGATTCCAAATCATTCACCATCTAATCGAGCATTCCAAATGCCAATATCGTATATACGATCGCAAGACCTACGCTCCGATACCACTGTTGGGATTTGGTGCCTAAAACGAAGGCCCAGCGGAAGCGGTAAAACGAAAATTAATTCGATCCGAATCCCTACGAGGATCGATCGAGCTACGTATATACGAATATCAAAAACGAAATACAAGAGATACAAGAAACATACCCTCGTAGTCCGTTGATTAAATGGATAACCTTCTCTTGAG
Source organism: Orobanche coerulescens (assembly GCA_033398695.1). Classification (NCBI taxonomy): domain Eukaryota; kingdom Viridiplantae; phylum Streptophyta; class Magnoliopsida; order Lamiales; family Orobanchaceae; genus Orobanche; species Orobanche coerulescens. The sequence goes on along the minus strand of JAWKAU010000172.1, from coordinate 50,834 downwards.
CTATTCCCAAGCTTTGCTTGATCTCTACGAATCTATTCCGCTTCAAGCCCTTGAACGATCCAATGCCAAAGCACCGCGTCTCTACTTGCCACGCGCCGGAAAACGAACGGAATGACAACACCTTGCTATCCTCCGAGGATACGGCTAGAGCTAGGTGATGAAGCTTGTTATAGATATTAATATCACTCTAAGTGTATGAATATCTATCTCTCTCAATATTTCCTCACAAAATTTCTCTAAGAAGTTGTGAAGAAGATGAATGAAGAAGATGAATAAAGAAGATGATGAAGAAGACTTCTATCTCTCTCCTCTTCAACCTTACGTTGAAATGAAAGTTGCTTGGAATAATAATAAGTGAGAGATGTCTTCATCTTCATTTATTCAACTCTCCACATGCACATCTCATAATTATGAGAATCAAAGCCCCACCACCTCAATGATCAACCATAAAGAATGGAACATGGGTCCATATGAAAGTGGGTGGAAGTGTGGGATTTGGCCCATGTAGAAATCGGACAAGTTCGGTTCGTTTCGACTCACGAGTCCAAACAGATAAACTCCGATTCCATATCGATGTATTTATATCGATTAATTAATCCAATTAATTAAACATATCAAATACATTATAACATAATTAATTTCTCCAAGAAATAATTATATCCATGAATTAAATTAATCACCCGGTGATATATTTAATTCATTAGGCCGTAAATCAATTTATCCAATAAATCGATTTAGACATCTAATGTCCTAAATTTAGATATCCAATATCTAATATTCATAATGAGAGAATTAGCTTGATTCATTCCGTTGTCAATCCTCATGCGCGACTCGGTAGGTCCGTCTCAGTCAGCAATGGGAGGAACCAAAGAGTAGTAGCACCACCTAGCCAGCCTGGCGGCCTACACTGTACCCCAACTGAGAACGAATGATTGGGATCATTCAAGAACCATTCTGTCGTGAATACCAGTATACGTATAAACCCTTCTTTCAAATGTCCCGATCAAGTTATAGGGTCACGGTCAGTCAAACCCTATCTGTACTTGACGCTATGCATGCGTTAATGCAAATCGAGATCATCGAGCTGTCGTGTATCTAATACAACTAGCTCCAATGCTTTGGCCAAAGACTTATGATCTCATCTGCCAATAACCGCATAGGACATATAACCCGCTCACTAACGGGAGAAAGAATTCTATCTTGGTATTCAGTAGGACCTGCTACTTGCCCGTCAAGATGCACGTCGAGGTTGACCCCCGCCTTCCGGTTTACAGGGTCGAACTACTCTAATGAAAATCTTGACGTCACAAGCACATCCCTACTAAATCCTCAAGTCGAAGGTTCACGAATACCTATCACAACCTTTCGATTCCGTCATTGACTGTCCCGGAGTGAAAACCATGTGACGAATCGAGGGTGAGTCGGTTCGAGTATACTAATCCAATTAGCATACCTATAACGTGTGCTCCCACTAACCATTAGTGTTCGACAGGCACTCTCCATGTCAAAGAACACGTCATACAAGTCTTCACATAAACTTAACGCCCAGTCAAGTTTCATCGACTTGCGAACGATTAAGTATTTGAGCTATAATCTTTCCAAAGGCCGACCCTTATCCAATAAGGAGTGGAACGTTTTGCTCTCAAATACACGGACTAGTTTCTATATGTTTATTTACGAGTTAGGAATGCCAGTAACTACCAGTAAATAAGAAACATTCATTTGCCTTATATAAATGGTTTACATAATTACAAGTACAATGCCCTCACTCAACAACCTCTGAGTGGCATTCGAGGGCATACTCCTAACACCCCCGACTGGGACCCACCAAGCGAGTGAAAATGAATGAAATACACAGGGTAAATGTAGTACCGAACCACATTACATCATTAATTACTCCGATGAGGATTTTCATTATAACACACCCAAGAAAATACCGAATACATGTATATTATATATGAAGATAAAATACACAACACTGAACGAAACGGAGTATCCAAATGGAAATCTGCAGCGGAAAATAAATAACAACAATATGAATGACTGAAAGGATTGGGGCCCCCTACTAGTATCACTGGGACTCCTCGCCGTCAACGTTATATTCCCGTGCTTTTGCCTTGCCATGACCTGAAAACAAAATCCCCCAACGGGGTCAGTTACACAGAACAACAATCCTCAAGAGTTGAATAAACACAATCATATATATGCTGTATAAACAACAAGTTCGATCAAAAATGAATCGGTTAGATTATAACCCAATCTTTTTGAAAACATACGCAATCAAACATGCTGTATGAATCAACTAACAATATGGCTCAAAGGTGTAATATCCGACTGTAACTTTTCATTTTTACCTGTCATTGTATTATTCGGATAATCTGATTATCATGAATCGTTGCATTTAGTGTTACGTCGTGGTATTATGGATTTGAATATCATATCGTTGTTATTTCATTTCATATGTGATGATTCGATGTTAATTAGAGTGTTGCATTTTCGAATTTTTCTGTTAATGTAGCGTACGCTACACAGTAAGATTAACGTACGCTAATCCTGTGCATTAGCGTGCGTAAGGTTTCTTCGGTTGCGTACGCTAAGAGGGAATCTGGCAGCAGTTGACTTCAGCACGTGAACTCCTTAGCCGTTAGCATGCATGTGATCTAAGTCTGAGCTGTCGTGTCGGTGAGAATCTACTTTTATTAGCGTGCGTAACCCATTTATCATTAGCGTGCGCTAACGGCCTGCGATAATTCAAGACAGTAGCCACTGTAAGCCGCTTACGTACGTAATATCGACCGGATAGCGTCCCGATAGCGTGCGCTAAGTCTGCACAGTCTATTTATAGGACCAGCCTGTTTTTCATTTCTTCACAACCCCAAACCGAATTTCTCTCTTCACATATCATACCTCTGCACTACCAAAACGATATCAACCTTCACCAACTTGTTTCTAAGCCTTGAATCTTGGAGTGGAGCTCATTTCCTTGGAGATTGGAGTTGTTTTTGAGCTTGGAATATATTCTCTCATAGCATTGAAGTTGTTCTTCATTTCTGGAGGTAGGTGTGCTTTCTTCTCTGCATTATTTTCTTATGTTGATGATTAATGACGAATTATACTTCATCTAGAGTTAGATTAAGCAAGTAAAACATGGTTATAATTAAACTCTTTAAACACTTCTTGATGAATATGATAAATGAGGGTTTAGATTAGAGGAGTTCTTGATATTGTAGTAATGGTAACCATGTTTGTAGTTGTCATTACTCATCTTCTGGACGAATTTAGCTCAGTAGGACATTGTTGGATCGGTTAGCTTCATCATAACTGGATTTAGTCAAGAACTTGATATCATAAAGTGTTTAAACACCATTTTAGGTATTTATTTACCTTGAGAAGAACTTGATAATGTTAAAGATAAGATTAGATGATCTAGTTCAGAAATCTTAGAAGCTTTAACAAATCATATTTGTTCGCCACAAGTCTTTGAAGAATGATAAGGATCTTACAACAATAACTTTTCATTAATCTATTGTGTTGATAACTTAGAATGTGGTTCATCATCATGCTAAATAGATAGTGTTCTTAAGTAGATGATGTTGTTTATGAATGATACTATCATGGTAGATTGAGTATCAAATTCATTATGACTATCCTTTTATAATAGGAGATGTTGTAGAACATGAGAATTTGATTTAAACCAATTTTATTGGCAAATTGAAGATGTGTTTGTTCATGGAATAACAAGAGAATTACAGGACACTTTTGGTATGGTAATCCGATTTTGGAAGATGAATTAGTTGTAATGAAACCTTTCATTAATCGTTAAGGTATTCATCAGGGGGGGATGAATTATTCGAGTAGGTTGCGGGCGTCGTTTCCTACGAATTGATATTAATATTATGTGAATATGTTATTGAATGAATTACATTTCATTCAAGGTTGCTTGTTCGATTGAGTGTTTAACCGAGGATACCGTCCGTTTGATCATTTGGAGAAGGACTATCTTTCGCTTACGGATTTGAGGCAAGTTATCTTGCTTGGTTATAATGATGATTAGATTCTTCTGATGGTTATATCTTTCATATGTATGAATTGTTCATGAAATGTTTGTCATGATTTGACATTGCCCTTGACGTTATTCCGTTTTCTTCATGGGGTTGCATTCCCAAGTACGTCGTTTTGAATCATTGAATCTCGTTGGCCTTATTTTCACTTCGGTGAATTTTTCTTGATCCTTAATCGGATATGTGATTTGTTGAATTCGTTGTCATGTTGTATCGTGACATATCCGGAATCATATCTGCGTTCCGATTGGTCATTGTGTAGGATTTTTAGCCAGGCACATATATAGTCATGCGTGGATATTATTCCTCATCGATCGCACACACGGGACGTAGTTTCGTGAGGCTAATTAGGTACATTGTCCCACGTATATTTCTGGATTCCGTATACGGGCGGACATGTACACGGACACATTTCCGGATCGGGCGTCTTGTGATGTCCATCTTTGAGCCATACTGTAAATCGTCCATAGTATTGGATGCTTGTGACTGTTCGTTTCATACGCCCGAGGGGTATGATTGATAGTCGGAATGATTTCTTTGAAATCTATATATGTGAATTGTATATGTCAGAAGAATTGATTATCATGTATATCTGACCCTGTGTTGGGCGAAATACTTGTATTGTATTTTAGGTTGAGGCAAAGGCAAGGCACGGGAAGAGCATGTCGACGGCGAAGGGTTCGAGGGATACTAGTTCGGGGGCCCCCACATCTCTTGTTGTCCGGTTATGTTAAACCGTGTTATGTTATTTCCCGTTTCATTTAAATTGCTATTTGGTTGTATTTGACATTTGAAGTATTTTCCATCTCCATATGGTTTATACTTGTTTTTGGATCCTGTGTATTGTAAGGCCGTTGGCCATGTTTTAATAAACTCCTAATCGGAGTAATGACTATTCATTGTGGTTCGGTATCACAAATAATATTTGTTTAATCTGTTTTGAATATCGCCTGGTGGGTCCTAGTGTGGGATTCACGGCACTGTAATAGCCGCTTTTTTTGGGGTGTTACAGAAGTTGGTATCACAGAGTTGTTTTTTTTTATGAGTCATTAAGAAATAAACTAGTATCAAGAGACCTTCGTGTCACGTGTGACCTGTGCAAGCGCCTTACCCTACGAGCCAAATACGGTATGTACTTTATGAGCCATGATTTAATTACTGGCATGATATTGATATCAGTATGGGTCTCCTTGTTGATCATGTTATTTCGAGGAATTGTGACAGGATTTATCTGAATGATAATCCGAGGTAAATGCTGAATTTATTATACAATTGAAATTGTTCGACTTGACACCGATATGATATTCGGTGCGACATTTGTGGTATCGCTAACCGTTTTCCTTGAATATGTGATTCCTTGTTGCTATTAACTTAGCTTGAATTTTAGTATCTTGAACTGTACTTATGGTTATCATTATGATTGATTCTTTCAGTATGGAAAGAAACCTGAGGGGTCGTGGCAGAGGGGGACGAGGCCGCGGAAGGGGCCGAATCCCGATACCTCGAGCTAACAGACGCGCGAATGCGGATCAGAGTTCCGCAGACAGTGGTTCACCTTCTAGGGAACAATCGCACCATAGTGGGCGCGGGGATGCGCGTGTCGATCCTTACGTCGTAATGCAAGGCATGATGACACAGATGACCCAGATGGGTCAACTAATAGAAGCTATGCAGAGGGCCGCTACTGGCCAGCAGCAGGGGGCTCATCCTCCTCCTGTGATTGGCGGACCCGTGAGTCGAATTATCAGCGACATCTCTCGCCAGCAACCACCGACTTTTGAAGGCTCCTCTGAGCCTGCTGACATTGTGCATTGGATCGAGCATTTTGAGAAACTATTCCATATGGTGGACTGCCCGGAAGAGAATCGCGTTTCAGTAGCCGCGTATCACCTTGGCAAAGGCGCTCACACCTGGTGGCTTTCAGTAAGGCCAGCTGATGGTGTTTACACTTGGGAGCCAGTCTAAGGATCAGCCGTGAAGAGGCTAGGGAACGTGAGATGGACAATCACCAAAACCAATAGAGTCAGGGGACATCTGATAGATAACAGTCCCCTCCCTCGCAATAAGAAGTGCTCACGACCAATAGTAGGAGGAATCAGTCCCTCCAGTCACCACTGAAGAGCTAGCTGCTCCCCATTAGGACGCCTAACCTGTCCTGCAGCATGAAGAAGCTGTCTGCACCATCCGCCAAGAGGATTCAGTCCCTCTTTCGGATCAGGCGTAAGCTGAGAGTCGGTAGGAGGATTCAATCTTCATGTACTTCCGACTACAAACGAACAATCCCATCAGGAGGAATCAGTTCCTCCTATATCTGAGACTGGGTTTGCAGCACCTACTTCTAAAGCTCCCGCTTCTGAAGCCCCTGTTTCTGAAGATCATGCTCCAGATGCTCTTACATATCCCACCTCTGTTAACTCCAAATCAGATTCTGATGATGGTTACCAGAAGACAGACCACGATGCCCTCGTCGTCGTGTGGTTCTCCATCAACTTGAAGACCCCGAGGATTCCAAGATTTCACACCCCGACCCCCCACGCATCGAAGCCCGCATCGAGCAACTCCAAGCCTTTGGTCGACAGATAGTGTTCCTGCAAGATGCGGTAAAGGAACTGTATGATGTCGGAAAGGAACTCGGCTGGATGAGAGAAACTGCCCAGGATGAGCTCCCCAAATTAAAATATGTAAAGGATAGCATTTCTGAGCTTCTTCATATCTGCCCTGTGCGGAAGAAATCTCCAACCGTGATTATTATTCGTTGGCATAAACCTGAACATGGATCTCTTTAGCGAACGCTGTCGAGCAGCAGGGTCTGAGGGCAGTAGCTTGATTCATGTCGTTAGTGCACGCTAAGGGCAGGTGGTTAGCACGCGCTACGGTGCAGTGGTTAGCGCACGCTACAGGTTTGGTAGCGCACGCTAACTGGTAGTTCGAGGCAGTCCAATGGCAACTGGACTGGGTCTGGAGATTTCATTAGTGCACGCTAACTTTTGGTGGTTAGCGCACGCTAACTGTGCATTTTTGGCAGAACGTTCGTTCTGATGCTTCGATAGCGCACGCTAAGCTGTCCAGTTACAAACTGGACATCAGTCATTAATCTTCATTTTTTCTTCATTTCTTCTTCTTCCTCTGCGGGTCTGAGATGTGGCGACTAGGGTTCGCGATGTAACACCCCCAATCCGCTCAGGGATATTACACGCCGTAGAAACTTTCCTCAAGGTTCTACCAGGCTGGTCACAAAACCGAACAACTCAACAACGCCTTTAAGGCTAAAATGACTCAGTAGACCGATTTGGTCTTTCAATAAATACATACAACTCAATTACAATACATGCCCACACAGGGGTCGAATACAACACACTCCTGTACGACGGGGAAAGAATACTGCAGCGGAAATAAAATACAACTAAACCAATATGACATCAAACGGGTCCTCGTGTGATTATTATCGTTCATCTTTCATCATCTTTCATGCCGACCCTATGTTATGCTCCCAAAACCTAAATGCAAAAATAGACATCCACCCCCCGAATACTCGGGGGTTAGCAAAACTCCACTGTTTTGCTAGTGCAAGAACAAGTGCAAAAATACGAGCCATACAATATAAGTTCCAAGAACAATAATAATCAGGAATCCTCAAAGATCCCAACGTAACGAAAGGTACTTCCCGAGGCAAGAATTTGGGTAAAACATTCCAAAACCGAAGGATCACAAATTAAGGGAAAGAATTTATCAAACAGTTTAAAATGCCATCGAGAGTTTTAATAGAAAACAATTTAGGATTACCGAATCCTTCTCTTTCCAAAATCAACAGGGGTCACGGCCCAAAGGTTTTGTTTTCGCAAATAGAAAACCAACAACGATTCTCAGGGTTAACACCCACGTCACGTGTAATACCCGGTTGTAATTCAGTTATTTTTATTCAGTAATTATCAATCAGTAATTGTCACTCAGTGATTTTCATTCATTAATAATCACTCATCATTAATACTCATTCAATTGTGTTCACCGTTCGGTGTAATATTTGTCATACTCGTACTTTTGCCCCCTTACTTCTCGAATTATGTGATTTTTGTACTCGGTGCATCGTTATAGGCTGAACTGCTTGTCGAGCAGGGCCGCACGAGCAGGCCGCACGAGCATCTGGCCGTGCGTGGCGCTCGTGCGTTGTGGCTAGACTGGGCAAGAGACCCAGCAGCCGAGTCAGTGCCGCACGAGCAGGCCGCACGAGCATCTGGCCGTGCGTGGTGCTCGTGCATTGCGGCTGGACTGGGCAGGAGACCCAGCGGCCGAGTCAGTGTCGCACGAGCAGGCCGCACGAGCATCTGGTCATGTGCGGCGCTCGTGTGTTGCGGCTGGTTTGGGCAGGAGGCCCAGTGGTCGAGTTAGTGCCGCACGAGCAGGCCACACGAGCAACTACTCGGGCGTGGTGCTCGTGTGTTGTGGCTGTACTGGACAGGAGGCCCAGCATTCGAGTCAGGGCCGCACGAGCAGGCCGCACGAGTTGCTGCTCGTGCGCAGCGCTCGTGTGCTAAGAGCAATATCCGGCAGAAGCCTCACGCACGACCGGACGCACGGACACTTGGTCGTGCGGGTTGGTCGTGCGTCCTTGGGACCTATTTAAGTGGACCGACGGGTTTTCTTTCCTCATTTCCATACTTCTTCACCTTGGTCCAAGAGAGATGGTTTGTTTGAGAGATTTTTCATCATCAAACACTTGTGTGTTCGGATTTCTTCATCTTCGTTCGTTTGTGAAGCTTGGATAGTCGATTTAACACGTATTCACCAGATCGAAGTGTTTGGATCTTCAAAGGTAAATTCTTCAACATCTTGGATTTCGATTTGGAGTTGGGTTATGATGTTTTGGATGTGATAATCATGATATATGAAGTGATATACTTGTGATTATGGATTTTTAAGGATTATCATCGGATTAATAGGGATTATTCAAGAACACTTTGAATATTGATTTGGATTTGGGGTTTTTCGATTAGATGTCGATGTAATCTCGAATTGTGTATTCATTTTGGATTATTGAGTGTATTGAAGATGTTTTGATGGATTGAATCACTCCTTGGAGGTTTGGTATGGATATAACAGAGGTTTATTGTAAACAATCGAAGATTGGTTACAACGTGTTCGATATAATGCCCCAATGAACTTGGTTTAGTCGTATCGACATTTTAAGTTCGTTATATTCGTGTTCGATTTGTATGTTGAGCGGATTGTTGGTTTTTGTGTTATTCAAGGTTGTTTGATCGACCGACATCTCATTTAGGACGTTGTTCATGGAAGGACATTCTTCATCGGTGTTATGTAAGTTAATTCTTACTCGCTTAAAAGGATATTCATTCCTTTCATTGTTGTTCATTCAGAATTATAGTTCATTCATAATGTATTAACCGTATTGAGACTTGTAATTGTCAATTAATCACTTCAGTCACGAGGAACGACGGTTCCAATCATTTCATTGAGCTACCATTCATTTCACTATCATTTCATCTAGGTGAGTCATTATTGATTTCGATGTCACGTTTGTTATCTCGTGGCATTCCGGGTCATACTGGCGTGCCGGTTGTTATGTGTAGGATTTTCATGTCGGGCACATATTAAGTCGTGTGTTGGTTGTTGGCCTCACATTGGACTGTGCACACGAGACGATTACTTCGTGAGACTGATTAGGTACAAGATCACACATGTATTCGATCGATACTCGTTGGTGGCTTGTGCACGGATACATTTCCATCCCGGACGTAGTGTGGCGCCACCCTTTGAGCCGTACCGTTAGTTGATTCATACAGCATGTTTGATTGCGTATGTTTTCAACAGGATTGGGTTATAATCTGACCGATTCACATTTGATCGCATGTGTTCGACGGTTTGAGATTTTGATTGAACTTGTGGTTTATACAGTATATATGATTGTGTTTATTCAACTCTTGAGGATTGTTGTTCTGTGTATCTGACCCCGTTGGGGGATTTTGTTTTCAGGTCATGGCAAGGGAAAAGCATGGGAATAGAACATTGACGGCGAGGAGTCCCAGTGATACTAGTAGGGGGCCCCAGTCTCTTCAGTCATTCTTGTTTTTCTTCATTTGTATTTCCGCTGCAGAATTCCATTTGGGATGTTTATTTATTCAGGGTGGTGTATTTTATCTTCACATAAAATATACTAGTATTCGGTATTGTCCTGGTGTGTTGTACTTAAGCTCCTCACCGGAGTATTTGGTAATATAATGTGGTTCGGTACTACTATTATATTATTTAATTCATTAATTTTCATTCGCCTGATGGGTCCCAGTTGGGGTTCCACGGCACTGTAATAGCCACCTAGTTTGGGGTGTTACAGAGTTGGTATCAGAGAGTGGTTTTGAATACTACCTTCCGAGTCATGTCTCATTTGAAATCATCGTCATTGGACTAGTATCATTGGACTTTCGCGTCACGTGTGACCTGTGCAAATGCCAAGCCCATCAGACCGAAAGAACTGTAAGACTTCTAATGCCATGGTATAATTTCTGGCAATGAGAATCATTCGTTCATAAGTCATCAGTTAACAATCCTCAAACATCATTTTCATTTTAATCATGTTGATCATGTTAACTCATTAATCACTCAATTCATTTCATCACTCAGTTGTTGATCTTGAAGATCATATCATTAATCTTATTAACTTGTTCAAGATAATCATTTCAAGAATATCATCAGATAATCATGTCACCTCAGTTAATCATTCACGTAATCACTGTGTTAGAGCGCGTATGCTCATTTTCATCATTTCATGATGTAAATCATAATGCGGTACTCATATGAGATCTATGATTATCATGCGACCTTCTTACTTCAGTATGGAGAGAGCTGTCAGGGGATGCACGGGGAGAGGCCGTGGTGCAGGCCGAAACCCGGGAAATAATCACTCACTGTCGGGAATTCGTACCCAGGACTCAGCTCGATCGGAAGATGTTCGGGTTGATCCACTCACTTTTATGCAGGTCATGATGACCCATATGCAATTGCATAATCATCATTGCACCACTCTAGCCGAATTAATCGAGAGGACTCTCACATATGAACCTGCTGCTAAGGAAATTGCTGAGCAACAACCTTCATCTGGCAGCAAGAAATCAACGAAGCATAATCAGTCCGAAGGCGGTCAGTCAACCTTCAAGAAGCCTCGTGTGAGCCCTAACGTTTCTGAGCGACCTCCTACGGCGCCTAATCCTACGGGATCTCAACCCCGAGCTGCCAGATCAGCCATCACCTGTTTCAACTGAGGAACGCCGGGTCATTACAGCACTAAGTGTCTGAAATAGTCTATCACGTGCCATAACTGTGGGATTGTTTGGCATAAGGCCCGTTTTTGCCGAAGGGACTCCAAGCCGACTCTGGTGGCATCTCAGGTCCCGAAGCGATCAGCGATTCAGAATCAGACTGCTCTATCGGCGTCGTTTAAGATGACAGAAGTGAATAAAGGCAGAGCTCATATTTATCAGACGGGAGCATCCAGTTCAGGGGTCGGTAAGACCCGGATTCACGCGATGAAGTGGACCGACGATCCGGAGGCCCGAATGATCTCAGGTATACTCGTAATTTTATCTCAACCTGTGTGTACCCTTTTTGATACTGGTGCACCACATTCATTCATTTCCGAATCATATTTGAATAGACTTCACTTGGATAGTCCTATTAATTGTGGGCCTTATATCATTGGTCTACCTGGCGGTAGAAGAATTTTCAAAAATCATGAGGTTAAGAACTGACTGAATTAAGCTTAAATGACCGCGATTGGTTGGTGGACCAAATCGTGGTGGATTTACTTAAGGACGATGTAATATTGGGTATTAGTGGGATGGATCGTCATGATACCATCCTCAATGTTTGTAAACGTATGGTCACTATCATTTCTGTCGTTGGAGTCGAGTGTGTACTTCAGGGAGGTGCTCCCCGTTGTTCCGGAAGAATCATTAATATGATGGAAGCAATAAAATTACTCAATCAGAGTTGTTCAATCATTCTTGGTAGTACTGTCATTGATTGGCCGTTCTTAGGCGATCGAGATATTCAATCATTCATTATATCATTGTCATCGATTGACCGTTCTAAGGCAATCGAGATGTTCAATCATTCATTATATATCATTGTCATCGATTTACTGTTCTAAGGCAATCGAGATGTTCCATCATTCCTTATATCATTGTCATCGATTGGCCGTTCTAAGGCAATCGAGGTGTTCAACCATTCATCGTATCGTTGTCGTCGATTGGCCATTCTCAGGCAATCGAGGTGTTCAACCATTCGTGGTATCATTGTTATCGCTTGACGATGTACTCCCAGACGAGCTACCTAGTTTACCTCCACCGAGGGATGTGGAATTCACGATAGAGTTGGAGCCTGGTACATCCCCAATATCGAAGGCACCGTACCGTATGGCCCCGACCAAAATGCAGGAATTGTAGAATCAATTAGAGGATTTGACCGAGAAGGGTTATATCTGACCGAGTGCGTCCCCGTGGGGAGCACCAGTGTTGTTTTTCAAAGAAAAAGGATGGTTCGTTCCGCTTGTGTATTGATTACTGGGAATTGAACCGGGTGACGATCAAGAATAAGTATCCTCTACCCTGTATTGATGATCTTTTGGATCAACTACAGGGAGCTTCAGTATTTTCCAAGATCGACTTAAGATCTGGATATCATCAGTTGCGAATTCGAGAGTCGGATATCGCAAGGACGGCGTTCCGAACACGCTATGGTCATTATGAGTTTGTGGTAATGCCGTTTGGGTTAACTAATGCACCTGCGGTATTCATGGAGTTAATGAATCGGGTCTTCATCGGCTTTTTGGGATCAGTTTGCGGTTGTCTTCATTGATGACATTTTAATTTATTCTCGTGACCGGGAAGAACACGAGTTTCGCCTTCATCAGGTTCTCGACGTGTTGAGACGGGAGCAACTCTATGGAAAGTTTTCCAAGTGTGAGTTCTGGATGTCCGAAGCGACGTTTCTCGTACATGTAATTTCATCAGACGGTGTGCGTGTTGATCCTCAAAAGACGAAGGCTATCCAAGATTGGTTACCTCCGAAGAATGTTAAGGAAATCTGAAGCTTTCTCGGATTAGCCAGTTATTATCGGTGGTTTGTGGAAGGATTTTCTAAAATCTCTCAACCAATGATGAACCTTTTACAGAAGGATAAGAAATACACATGGTCCGACGCGTGTCACTGGAGTTTTGAGGAACTCAAGAGCCGGTTAATTTCAACGCTTGTCCTTTCTTTACCGCAAGGGACGGAAGGATTTGTGGTTTATAGTGATGCGTCCGGATAGGGTCTTGGATGTGTACTCATGCAGAATGGGAGGGTTATTACCTATGCTTCACGGCAATTGAGACCTTACGAGGTTAATTATCCGACCCACGACCTGGAGCTAGCAACTGTGGTGTTCGCATTGAAGATTTGGCATCATTATCTTTATGGCGTTACCTGTCAGATATTCACCGATCATAAGAGTTTAAAGTATATATTTACTCAGAAGGAGTTAAATATGCGACAAAGTCGGTGGTTGGAACTAATCAAAGATTATGATATTGAGATCCTTTACCACCCGGGCAAGGCGAACGATGTCGCCGATGCCTTGAGTCCTAAGTCCATTCAGGAGTAGATGCTTGCTTGATTAAAAATTCAGAAGGAACTTCAACAAGAATTTCTTAGACCCGAGATCGAGGTCTGGCTTCAGCGAGTGCAAGGGAAACTTTGCATGTTAGAGATTTCATCGCCACTTGAGGAGACAATCAGAGTAAATCAGGGTTCATACCCATCATTGTTGTGCATCCGTGAGGATGTGGCTCAGGGGAAGCCCCTGAATTTGTGGTCCACGAATATGGACTATTGCGATTCAAGAATCGGTATGCGTACTGGCGAATGATGAGTTGAAAAACTCGATTTTGAGAGAAGCTCATGCTACCCCTTACTCTATTCATCCGGGATCTAGCAAGATGTACCAAGACTTGAAACAAAATTACTGGTGGAGTAATATGAAGCGAGAAGTCGCAGAATTTGTTTCGAGATGCTTAACCTATCAGCAAGTCAAGATAGAACATCAGCGACCGGCGGGTATGCTGAAACCTCTCCCTATTCCAGAGTAGAAGTGGGAGGATATTTCAATGGACTTCATCACGAGTTTGCCGACGAGTCATCGTGGCATGAATACAATCTGGGTAATTGTGGATCGCTTAACTAAATCAGCTCATTTCCTTGAGATTAAGGATACGTGGGGACCCGAGAGACTTGCCCAGTTGTTTATCAGGGAGATAGTGAGATTGCATGATACTCCTAAGAGTATCGTTTCCGATCGTGACGGACGATTCGTGTCAAATTTTTGGAAATCAGTTCATCGTGCTATGGGAACTCAGCTTAATCTCAGTACAGCTTTTCATCCTCAGTCTGACGGACAATCGGAGAGGACTATTCAGACTTTGGAGGACATGTTGAGGGCATGTGTTCTCGATTGGAAAGATGATTGGGAAGCCCAACTACCGTTGATCGAGTTCACGTACAATAATAGTTGGCATGCTTCGATTAAGATGGCATCTTACGAGGCCTTGTACGGTCGTCGTTGTCGATCTCCTTTGTGTTGGGATGACTTATTAGAATCAATCAGCACCGAGTCCAATATGCTTATAGCCGCCCGTGAGAAGGTAGCTTTGATCAGGAGTCGTTTGTTGACCGCTCAGAGTCGACAGAAATCTTATGCAGATAATCGTCGTCGACCATTAGAGTTCGAGATAGGTGACCATGTTTTGGTCAAAGTATCCCCGAGTCGTGGTAACATCCATTTTGGGAAGAGGGGAAAGTTGAGTCCGAGATTCATTGGACTATTTGAGATTTTGGATCGTGTAGGCGAGTTAGCTTATCGATTGGCCCTACCTCTGCCATTGAGCCGAATTCATAATGTGTTTCACGTATCTCAGTTACGGAAGTATGTTGCCGACCCGAGCCACATACTTCAGTTCGATGAAATCGAGATCGCCGATGATCATTCATATGAGTAGCGTCCTATATGAGTCTTAGAGGGGCGAATCAAACAGTTGAGGAACAAGACGATTCCTTTGGTAAAGATCCAGTGGTCTAGACACGGAGTCGAAGAGGCTACTTGGGAAACCGAAGATAGTATGCAGGAGAGTTATCCCAAGTTGTTTGACCCTTAGTTTAGAGGACGAAACTCTTTTTAAGGAGGGGAGTATGTAATACCCGGTCGTAATTCAATCATTTTTATTCCGTAATTATCAATCAGTAATTGTCACTCAGTGATTTTCATTCATTAATAATCACTCATCATTCATACTCATTTAATTGTGTTCACCATTCGGCGTAATATTTGTCATACTCGTACTTTTGCCCCCGTACTTCTCGAATTCTGTGATTTTTGTACTCGGTGCATCGTTATAGGCTGAACTGCTTGTCGAGCAGGGCCGCACGAGCAGGCCGCACGAGCATCTGGTCGTGCGTGGTGCTCGTGCATTGTGGTTGGACTAGGCAGGAGACCCAGCGGCCGAGTTAGTGCCGCACGAGCAGGCCGCACGAGCATCTGGCCGTGCGTGGCGCTCGTGCGTTACGGATGGACAGGGTAGGATACCCAGCGGCCGAGTCAGTGCCGCACGAGCAGGCCGCACGAGCATCTGGTCGTGTGCGGCGCTCGTGTGTTGCGGCTGGTTTGGGCAGGAGGCCTAGTGGTCGAGTCAGTGCCGCACGAGCAGGCCACACGAGCAACTGCTCGGGCGTGGTGCTCGTGTGTTGCGGCTGTACTGGGTGTAATATCCGGTTGTAATTCAGTCATTATCATTCAGTAATTTCATTCGGTGATTGTCACTCAGTGGATTTTCACTCATTTATAATCTTTCATCAATCATGTTCATTCACCCGTGTTCACCGTTCGGAAAAACTTCGAGTTGTGTATCGTTATTGTTCATCGTTTCAACTTTCCTCTTATGAGTTCGACTTTATTAGATCACCATTAATTTTTGGTAACTCCAAAAATTCTAAATCTTTGCAACATTATAGAGCATCGAGTTAGCTTTCCAATGGTTCAAACGGTGAGTCAATCGGAGTCCGGACGAGAGAGTTATGGTCGCTTTAGCTCACCGCCTCGTTATTGGCGATCACGGCCGGACCGACCGTGTCGTCCGACACGGCCCGTGCCGTACTCGCCCGGAAATGCCGAGTTTCTGCCGCCGAACTCGGTGTCGTCCGACACGGCCCGTGTCGAACCCTTCCGGATAAGCGAATCGTCTGCCGAGCACGCCCGACCGTGTCGCCCGCACGGCCGAGTCATGCCAAGTCGCCGTCGGACGGGTCACCGCCGGAGGGCCCTACGCGCCGCGACCGTGTCAAGCCGACACGGTCGAGTCCCCTGTCGGCCACTGTGCGACACGACCGTGCCGGTCGGCACGGCCGTGTCCGGCAGCGCCAACCCCTATAAAAGGCCCCGCAGACGTTTTCTTGCCATTTTTCACCTTCTTCTCCTCCTCTTCCGCACTGGGCGTGTTCTAAGCTTGAAGCCATGTTGTTTAACAACACATCCATGGATTTCTTGAGGTTATATCATCAATAATCCATCCGATATCATCCCTTGATCCAAATAATCAAGGTTAGATTTCTAGAACTCTACTTTTGGTAAAATTGGGGTTTTCGTGTTTTTGTCCGATTCGTTCCGTTTTGTTGATTAATTCATGATGAATATGATTAATCTTGTTGGTATTCTTAGTTTCCCTACGGATTCATGGTATATTTCGTGATTTTTACGGAATCGAGAGGGTTTGGTTGTGGTCCGCCCTCGTTGTTGTTTATATACGAATATACATGAATCGTAGGCGGGTTTTCGGGGTTTCTTCGTAATTTGGATATGGATAATCGAGTATCATATTCCTTGCGAATCGCTTAGGTGCCGAGCGCGTTCTCGGACCTACCGAACTCATACCTTTCCTCCGTTCGATTTCACGATGTCTCAAAGGCAAGTATACATTTATGATTATGCGTTCTCGACTTTGAAAGTAAGAAATATTGATGGCATATCATGAGCGAACCGATTTTACGGCATTCATAGATATATTAATTGGCATGTAATGAACGAACCGTTTTGACGGCATTCCGACATGTATCGGCGTATGAGGTGAACGAACCGTTTTGACGGCATTCACATACGTAACGGCGTATGAGGTGAACGAACCGTTTCTACGGCATTCACATACGTCTTATGAGATTTTAGTTATTCCGGAATACTAGTCTTAAATTGATGAATTGACGGAAATTGATGAATTGACGGATTACATTTACTTTATTGTCGAGAAGTATTATGTTTCATATTGTTATACTTGCACTAGCTATTCGACGGCTAACCCTTTATGGGAAATACGTTTCATGTATTTCAGTTCCGTGGAGAGCGGACGGGCAGTATCGGGTCGGCATAAAGATGGTGGGCAAGTGTGATCTTGTGTCTTTCTTCCAGCTTTTATTTTCTTTGGGAATTCCGTTCGGTGTTGTTGTCTTGGATTGACTATTGAATACTCGAGTATTGTTTTCCTTTTTCCTTGATGTTCCGCCTGTGTATGCCAAGTATTGAATTGAGTTGTGATGTTTGTAAGTACATTGGTTATTTTTCGAATACCTTTGTATTGTTTTTCATCCCAATGTGTGTAGACCTTATCGGTCAAAAATTATGGTTCCGCGTATGTTTAGCCTTGTGGGTCCCACGGCGGGGCTTACGGCGCTGTAATATCCCTGAATAACTTGGGGGTGTTACGAATATGGTATCGAGCTTAGGTCTATGGATACCTAGGTCAGCCGGTCTTTGGGTCGATCGAGTCGTTAATTGTCCACGATATCACTACTCGCCATCATCACAAAGGCGACCGGTACTTGTAAGACCTCTCACTCTTCCGGTGTTTCCTTATTCGTTTTGCTTCCTTTTATCGGTATTCTTGAGAATCGGACACTTTGTTGATGCGTGATTGAATTGTGCTTACATGACTTGTGTGTTCTTCAAGATGTCACCGGTAGGGGCCGTGGCCGTGGTCGTGGCCGTGGGCGAGGAAGAGGTCGTGGCGCGGCCGTTTCCATCGATTCGATTGCGGGTCGGCCAACCCCAGCTTGTCGAACTCGGTGCATCCCGATACCGAGAGTCAAAGACGACGATCGGATGGTCGGGGAACAACGCAGACGTTGGAGTGGCGAATGCACTTCAACAATTGGCTACTCGGATGACTATTTTGGCCCAAACTGTTGGTGAATAACCCGAACCCAAACACGGATGCCCTGCTTCAAAATGTAATCCGTATGCACCCTCCACAGTTTGGTGGTGCCACAGACCCGTTAAGCCGGGAGGATTGGCTAGCGAATTGGAAAAGATTTTCGAGGCGGTTGATTGCCCCGAGGTGAGGAAAGTACCGATTGCCCAGTATTTCCTCACTAAGGAGGCCGCTACAGTGGAAGGTCATCAAGCCACAGGATCGTATTGCCTCATGGGATGAATTTAAGGAGCTCTTAGAGGCCGAGTTTTGTCCTTGGCCGGTGCGAGAGAGCCGAATCCGAGCCTTCTTCGAGGCTAAACCACAAGATATTCCCGTTTCGCAGCGATTGTGGAGTATAACCAACAATTAATCCATGTGAAGGATCAAGTACGTAACGAGCGATAAGATCCGTTATTTTGATATGCGGATGAATTTGGACTTACGGCGGTATATGGCCGGATTTGCTTGCACCACACCGAAAGAATATCGTGACAGAGCTTTAGCCCATGATATGTTGAGCCCCGACAATGATACCGTTGAAGAACCGAAGAAGCGAAAGTCGGGGAAATTTTTCTCGCTCTAAGGGTGGCAACTTTGAAGTCACGCATTTACTAACCGCTTTACGGACAATCGTCACGTTCTAATAAAGGGAAAAGAGGTTACCGTCCCACTACGGGTACCTCAAATCGCATGATGACTTGCTATAATTGTGGCCGTCCAGGCCACTTTAGTTCTAATGCTACTTCCCACTATTAAAGTGTCACACGTGTGGTCGATGGGGCATAGAGCGGTTTATTGTTCCGAGCCGAACGGACTTTGGACACTCGGGCTTCGCCCCAACACCCTTGATCAAGGTGTTAATCGGCAATCTTTCGGTCAACCTCAGCGAGAATTTAGGCGGGGCCGGGACGGGAGTCGACGGCCTGGAGGGGGAACTCTAGCATCGGTTCGGTACAACCACGAGTTTATGAGATGCGTCGAATGCACGAACCCGATGCGGCGGTGGCTTGTGTACCATCCATATTCTATCCTATCCAAATTGTACTTTCGATTCGGGTGCTACACATTCTTTTATTTCTTTGGAGTGTGTACGCCGTTTGAATATAACTTGTTTAACTGCTTGCGATCCCTTTATCGTGAGACTGCCTAGCGGGGATAGGATTGTGGGGAATCAGGAGATTAGAGAATTTCCGGTGGTTATATCCGGTATGGAATGGTTATCAAATTTAATTGTAGTTGATATGGAAGGCGAGGACGTAATCCTCGGCGAGGATTGGCTTAATAATCACCAGGCGATTATGAATTACCGTACCAAAGTTATCACTATGATGACTAAGGACGGATCTGAGTACTCATTTTTGGGACGTAAGTTGGGCCAATCCAAGTTACTTATCAGTTCCATGAACGGGCTATTGGTGTTATGCGTTGAAAACGGAACTAATTGAAGTCGATTTCTCTTCAATTCCGGTTGTTAATGAGTATCCCGATGTTTTTCCGGACGATCTTCCGGGATTACCGCCAGACCGAGAGATAAATTTTTCCGTGGATTTAGAGCCGGATGCGGCCCCGATTTCTAAAGCACCTTATCGGATGGCACCTTCCGAGATGCAGGAATTGAAGACTCAGTTGGGAGAACTTTTGGAAAAAGGGTACATCAGACCGAGCGCTTCGCCTTGGGGCGCGCCCGTTCTTTTCGTCAGGAAGAAGGATGGTTCACTACGTTTGTGCATTGACTACCGTGAGCTGAATAAAGTAACCATCAAGAATAAATATCCTTTGCCTCGTATAGACGATCTATTTGATCAATTGCAAGGAGCTGCGGTTTTCTCGAAGATTGATTTAAGATCCGGGTATTATCAACTCAGGGTGAGGGAGTCCGACGTTCCGAAGACGGCGTTTCGGACGAGATATGGACATTACGAATTTGTAGTTATGCCTTTTGGGTTGTGAATGCGCCAGATATTCATGCAATTAATGAATAAAATATTCATCGAGTATCTCGACAGTGTGTAGTCGTCTTTATTGACGACATCTTGATCTATTCTCGAGATAAGGAGGAACATGCCCGGCACTTGCGTTTGGTCTTAGACATTTTGAGAACCGAGCACCTCTATGCAAAATTCTCGAAATGTGAGTTTTGGTTGGAAGAAGTTATGTTTCTCGGCCATGTGATTTCAGCCGAAGGGGTTCGTGTAGACCCGCAGAAGATCGAGGCAGTGTTAGGCTGGGCACCGCCTAAAAATGTTAAGGAGGTTCGTAGCTTTTTGGGCCTTGCTGGGTATTACCGTCGATTTGTCGAGGGGTTCTCGAAACTCGCTCGACCACTTACGAAATTACTCCAGAAGACCGAAAAGTTTATTTGGACGGATGAGAGACAACAGAGCTTCGATGAACTGAAGAGACGATTAACTTCAGCGCCGATTCTAACTTTACCACATGGTAGCGAAGGCTTTACAGTTTATAGTGACGCTTCAGGTCAAGGCCTGGGCTGTGTTCTTATGCAGCATGATAAGACAATAGCTTTTGCGTCACGACAATTAAAACCGTATGAGATGAATTATCCTACTCACGATTTAGAGTTGGCCGCAATTGTCTTCGCACTCAAGATTTGGCGGCATTATTTGTACGGTTCACCGTGTCGGATTTATACCGATCACAAGAGCCTGAAATATATTTTCAGTCAGAAGGAGCTAAATATGAGGTTGAGACGTTGGTTAGAATTGATAAAGGATTATGATTTGGAGATTCTTTACCACCCCGAAAAGCCAATGTCGTTATGATGCTTTGAGCCGCAAATCGGCATCTCTTCAAATGCTTGAGGTTCTTACATCTCGACGAAGATTCGTCAAGATTTAATTGAACAAGGGATCAAGTTTGGCTTCAGTAGTACAGGGACAGTTGTGTACTCTCGAAATTACTTCGTCCTTGGTTGACGATATCAAAGGGAAACAGTGGAGTGACCCGATGATTTCTCAACTAAAGGAAGATGTAATTAAAGGAAAAGCTCCAGGCTTTATGGTACACGAGGATAGTATTTTGAGATTTCGAGGCGTGCTTTGCGTTAGAATGATTTGGAATTGAGACAGAGGATTCTCCGAGAAGCTCATGCTACGCCTTACTCAATCCACCCCGGAACGAGTAAGATGTACAAAGATTTGAAGCGCAATTTTTGGTGGAATAACATGAAGAAGGATGTTACGGAGTTTGTACTACGGTGCTTGACGTGTCAACAAGTCAAGATCGAACATCAACGACCAGCGGGATTGTTGAAACCACTCCCCATTCCCGAGTGGAAGTGGGAAGACATCTCGATGGATTTTATCATCGCATGCGAGAACTCGACTGGAATGAATATGATTTGGGTAATTGTCGATCGATTGACCAAGTCTCGCACACTTCTTGGGTATTAAGGATACTTGGGGACCGGAGACTAGCTCGAACCTTTATTGCCGAGATCGTGAGATTACACGGTAGCCCCAAGACCATTGTTTCCGATCGATACGGCCGTTTCATATAGCATTTTTGGCAGCCGTTCATCGTGCCTGGGTACGGAGTTGAGATTGAGCACTTCCTTTCATCCTCGGTCGGACGGTCGACAGAGAGGACGATTCGACATTGGAAGATATGTTACGGGCTTGTGCCTTGGATGGAGTAATGATTGGGAGCTTCACTTGTCGTTGATCGAGTTTGCTTACAATAATAGTTGGCATGCGTCGATCAAAATGGCACCCTTCGAGGCACTCTATGGTAGGCGATGTAGGTCGCCATTATGTTGGGACGAGGCTTCTGAGCTAGTTGGGACGGAACCGGATATGTTATTGGAAACCAAGGAAAAGATCTCTATTATCCGAGATCGACTACTGACTGCCCAGAGTCGTCAGAAATCTTACGCTGATACTCGTCGTCGACCCTTGGAGTTTGAAGTGGCGGATCACGTTTTGCTCAAAGTATCACCGACTGCAGGAGTTTTCCGCTTCGGGAAAAAGGGAAAACTCAGTCCAAGGTATATCGGACCTTTCGAGATTTTGGACAGAGTTGGAGATTTAGCTTATCGCTTGGCGTTGCCTCCAGCTTTGAGTCACGTCCATAGTGTTTTCCATGTGTCCCAGTTAAGGAAGTACGTACCGGATCCGAGCCACATTATCGACTACAGTGAGATTGACGTAGCCGAGGATATTACCTTTCCGGAGAAACCCGTGAAGATTCTTGAGCGCCGTGAGAAACAACTTCGGCATAAGACCATTCCACTGGTTAAAGTACAATGGTCGAGGCATGGAGTCGAAGAGGCGACTTGGGAGACGGAAGAGAAGATGCGAGTTGAATACCCCGAACTATTTATTTCTTAAGTTTCGGGACGAAACTTCTTTTTAGAAGGGGAGAATGTAATATCCGGTTGTAATTCAATCATTATCATTCAGTAATTTCATTCGGTGATTGTCACTCAGTGGATTTTCACTCATTTATAATCTTTCATCAATCATGTTCATTCACCCGTGTTCACCGTTCGGAAAAACTTCGAGTTGTGTATCGTTATTGTTCATCGTTTCAACTTTCCTCTTATGAGTTCGACTTTATTAGATCACCATTAATTTTTGGTAACTCCAAAAATTCTAAATCTTGCAACATTATAGAGCATCGAGTTAGCTTTCCAATGGTTCAAACGGTGAGTCAATCGGAGTCCGGACGAGAGAGTTATGGTCGTTTTAGCTCACCCGCTCGTTATTGGCGATCACGCCGGCCGGACCCGACCGTGTCGTCCGACACGGCCCGTGCCGTACTCGCCCGGAAATGCCGAAGTTTCTGCCGCCGAACTCGCCGTGTCGTCCGACACGGCCCGTGTCGAACCCTTCCGGATAAGCGAATCGTCGCCGAGCACGCCCGACCGTGTCGCCTGCACGGCCGAGTCATGCCAAGTCGCCGTCGGACGGGTCATCGCCGGAGGCCCTACGCGCCGCGACCGTGTCAAGCCGGACACGGTCGAGTCCTGTCGGCCAGGTATGCGACACGACTGCGGTCGGCACGGGCCGTGTCCGCAGCAGTCAACCCTATAAAAGGCCCCGCAGACGCTTTTTCTTGCCATTTTTCACCTTCTTCTCCTCCTCTTCCGCACCGGGCGTGTTCTAAGCTTGAAGCCATGTTGTTTAACAACACATCCATGGATTTCTTGAGGTTATATCATCAATAATCCGTCCGATATCATCCCTTGATCCAAATAATCAAGGTTAGATTTCTAGAACTCTACTTTTGGTAAAATTGGGGGTTTTCGTGTTTTTGTCCGATTCGTTCCGTTTTGTTGATTAATTCATGATGAATATGATTAATCTTGTTGGTATTCTTAGTTTCCCTACGGATTCATGGTATATTTCGTGATTTTTACGGAATCGAGAGGGTTTGGTTGTGGTCCGCCCGTTGTTGTTTATATACGAATATACATGAATCGTAGGCGGGTTTTCGGGGGTTTCTTCGTGTAATTTGGATATGGATAATCGAGTATCATATTCCTTGCGAATCGTTTAGGTGCCGGAAGCGCGTTCTCGGACCTACCGAACTCATACCTTTCCTCCGTTCGATTTCACGATGTCTCAAAGGCAAGTATACATTTATGATTGTACTTTCTATTCTTTGAAAGTAAGAAATATTGATGGCATATCATGAACGAACCGTTTTTACGGCATTCATAGATATATTAATTGGCATGTAATGAACGAACCGTTTTGACGGCATTCCTACATGTATCGGCGTATGAGGTGAACGAACCGTTTTGACGGCATTCACATACGTAACGGCGTATGAGGTGAACGAACCGTTTCTACGGCATTCACATACGTCTTATGAGATTTTAGTTATTCCGGAATACTAGTCTTAAATTGATGAATTGACGGAAATTGATGAATTGACGGATTACATTTACTTTATTGTCGAGAAGTATTATGTTTCATATTGTTATACTTGCACTAGCTATTCGACGGCTAACCCCTTTATGGGGGAAATACGTTTCATGTATTTCAGGTTCCAGGAGAGCGGACGGGCAGGTATCGGGTCGGCATAAAGATGGTGGGCAAGTGTGATACTGTGTCTTTCTTCCAGTTTTATTTTCTTTGGGAATTCCCGTTCAGTGTTGTTGTACTGGATTGACTATTGAATACTCGAGTATTGTTTTCCTTTTTCCTTGATGTTCCGGCCTGTGTATGCCGAAGTATTGAATTGAGTTGTGATGTTTGTAAGTACATTGGTTATTTTTCGAATACCTTTGTATTGTTTTTCATCCCAATGTGTGTAGACCTTATCGGTCAAAAATTATGGTTCCGCGTATGTTTAGCCTTGTGGGTCCCACGGCGGGGCTTACGGCGCTGTAATATCCCTGAATAACTTGGGGGTGTTACACTGGGCAGGAGGCCCAATGTTCGATTCAGGGCCGCACGAGCAGGCTGCACGAGATGCTGCTTGTGCGCGGCGCTCGTGTGCTAAGATCAGTATCCGGCAGAAGCCTCATGCACGACCGGACGCATGGACACTTGGTCGTGTGGGTTGGTCGTGCGTCCTTGGGACCTATATAAGTGGACCGATGGGTTTTCTTTCCTCATTTCCACACTTCTTCACCTTGATCCGAGAGAGAGGGTTTGTGGGAGAGATTTTTCATCATCAAACACTTGTGTGTTCGGATTTCTTCATCTTCGTTCGTTTGTGAAGCTTGGATAGTCGGTTTAACACTTATTCACCGGATCGAAGTGTTTGTATCTTCAAAGGTAAATTCTTCAACATCTTGGATTTCGATTTGGAGTTGGGCTATGATGTTTTAGATGTGGTAATCATGATATATGAAGTGATATACTTGTGATTATAGATTTTTAAGGATTATCATCGGATTAATAGGGATTATTCAAGAACACTTTGAATATTGATTTGGATTTGGGGTTTCTCGATTAGATGTCGATGTAATCTTGAATTGTGTATTCATTTTGGATTATTGAGTGTATTGAAGATGTTTTGATGGATTGAATCACTTCTTGGAGGTTTGGTATGGATATAACGGAGGTTTATTGTAAACAATCGAAGATTGGTTACAACGTGTTCGATATAATGCCCCAATAAACTTGGTTTAGTCGTATCGACATTTTGAGTTCGTTATATTCGTGTTTGATTCGTATGTTGAATGGGTTGTTGGTATTTGTGTTATTCAAGGTTGTTCGATCGACCGACATCTCATTTAGGATGTTGTTCGTGGAAGGACATTCTTCATCGGTGTTGTGTAAGTTAATTCTTACTCGGTTTAAAGGATATTCATTCCTTTCGTTGTTGTTCATTCATAATTATAGTTCATTCATAATGTATTAACCGTATTGAGACTTGTAATTAACAATTAATCACTTCAGTCACGAGGAACGACGGTTCCAATCATTTCATTGAGCTACCATTCATTTCACTATCATTTCATCTCGGTGAGTCATTATTGATTTCGATGTCACGTTTGTTATCTCGTGGCATTCCGGGTCATACTGGTGTGCCGGTTGGTATGTGTAGGATTTTCATGTCGGGCACACATTAAGTCGTGTGTTGGTTGTTGGACTCACATTGGACTGTGCACATGAGACGATTACTTCGTGAGACTGATTAGGTATAAGACCACACGTGTATTCGATCGATACTCGTTGGTGGCTTGTGCACGGACACATTTCCATCCCGGACCTAGTGTGGCGCCACCCTTTGAGCCGTACTGTTAGTTGATTCATACAGCATGTTTGATTGCGTATTTTTTCAACAGGATTGGGTTATAATCAGACCGATTCACATTTGATCGCATGTGTTCGACGGTTTGAGATTTTGATTGAACTTGTGGTTTATACAGTATATATGATTGTGTTTATTCAACTCTTGAGGATTGTTGTTCTGTGTATCTGACCCCGTTGGGGGATTTTGTTTTCAGGTCATGGCAAGGCAAAAGCATGGGAATAGAATGTTGACGGCGAGGAGTCCCAGTGATACTAGTAGGGGGGCCCAGTCTCTTCGGTCATTCTTGTTTTTCTTCATTTGTATTTCCGCTGCAGAATTCCGTTTGGGATGTTTATTTATTCAGGGTGGTGTATTTTATCTTCATATAAAATATACTAGTATTCGGTATTGTCCTGGTGTATTGTACTTAAGCTCCTCATCGGAGTATTTGGTAATATAATGTGGTTCGGTACTGCTATTATATTATTTAATTCATTAATTTTTATTCGCCTGGTGGGTCCCAGTTGGGATTCCACGGCACTGTAATAGCCGCCTAGTTTGGGGTGTTACATCACATGTCCTCGACGGACATAAAATCAATACCAACTCGTGAAGTTTTACTCGTGAATCCAGGGCTCAACCCATTGGACTCCCACCGTGGCCCCGTCGAACCAACCCGCGGTGAGTAAAATACATTCACTAAATATACACCAACCTGTGAAGTTTTTACTCGTGAATCGAGGGCTCAACCCATTGGACTCCCGTCGTGGCCCCGTCGAACCAACCCTCGGTTTGTAAAATACATTCACCACTCGTGAATCCAGGGCTCAACCCATTGGACTCCCGCCGTTGTAACACCCCCAAGATATTCGAGCTGTATTACAGCGCCGTGGACCCCTACATGGGATCCACCAGGCTAACACAAGAAAACACCTCTCGACTAACCGTCTCGGTTAGCAAGGAAACAATTGTTAACAACAAGAAGATAAAACAACACGTCCGGTACAACCGGCATAATAAACATCAACCGACAAATACAGTAACTCCAACGAAGTCCAAACACAATCCGAAAGGAAAAGCCTAAGTACTCGCGAGTACAATCTATAAGTTTACAATTTGGAAAACATCCACATCAAAAGAGACAAGAGGAAATAACAAGACTCAATTGCACATGTCAACAACCTTGGCCGACATCCTCGTACCATCCCAGTAGCCCGCTCGTCAACATAACCCGAAATCCATAACAAGAATTTCCCGACAACGGGTCCCAACGGGTTAGCAATTACGCTAGTACAAGTATTCAAGGCAAACCAATCGCTTACACATTTCATAGTACATGCACCAATATCATTTCAAAACCAAAACCGACATGTCTTTCCTAGGAAACAAACAGTCACAATTAATTTGCCTAGGACCGGGACGAAGCCACGAATCCCACTCGAGGCCTCTAAGGACCCTCCCGAGCTGGCCACATTCATAAAATAAATCAAGCACCACACGTCACCTAGGACCGGGACGAAGCCACGAATCCCACTCGAGGCCTCTAAGGACCCTCCCGAGCTGGCTAGCGAAACAAACTCATGAATCCAGGACGAAGAAATAGATTCCCTCCGTGATCCCGTCGGACCCTCCCGAGGTGAGCAAATCACACACAATATACATTACCATTTCACGTTAAGCATAAAGGTTTCCAAAAATACTTGCCTTGAATTATTGACGACGCAACGAACGGAAAGGAAAGTCACCGACGAACGCTAGGAACCAATGAAACCGAACCTAACGATTCGAAGAATACAATCACAACCATTTCTAAATGAATACGGAATTGGAATACACCTGAAAACCCGCCTACGATTCATGTATATTCGTATATAAACAACAACGAGGGCGGACCACAACCAAACCCTCTCGATTCAGTAATTATCACGATATATAACATGTATCCGTAGGTAATCTAAGTATTCCAACAATTTTATTCATATTGATCATGAATTAATCGACAAAAGCGAACGAATCGGACAAAAGCGAAAACCCCAAATCTACCCAAAAGTAGGGTTCTAAAGATCTAACCTTGATTATTTGGATCGAAGGATGTTATAGGATGATTGATCGGTGATATAAACTCGAAACTTCATGGATTTGTTGTCCAACAACATGGTTTCGTCTCCTCAAAACCCACCGCGGACCGAAGAGAAATGAAATGAAAAATGATGAAAAAGTCGCTGATGCATCATTTATATCTTGGGCGGAACTAGCATGCGCTAGCCTTCCCGAACTAGCGTGCGCTATCGGCCCGATGTCGGCCGAGCACTCTCGGCCATGGCCCGCATGACCCGGCACCACCGACCAGGTCTGCCCGACCATGACTGTATCGCCCGACTCCGCTAGCGTGCGCTACCGCCGGAAGCTGCGCGCGCCGGCTTTGTCCAAAGAGCCTGCGGACTAACAAACTCACCCAGTAACGTCGCTAGTCGGCCGGCGTCGCTACCCTGCCCGGTTAGCGTGCGCTCGGCCCGGCGATGGCGTGCGCTACGCGATCTGGCCGAGTCGAGAACCTCGAGAACCCCCGCCCGGACCCGATGGCGTGCGGCTGGTTGACTCGGCAACGTGCGCTACACTGTCGAGCTAGCGCGCGCGGCGTCGGTCGTGGCGTGCGCTCGCCGGTTCTGCCGTGCTGCTCGGCGATGCAACTTCCGATTGCCGCACCGACCCGGCCACCGTCGGCCGCCACGACCCGACGCCTCGATTTCCGAAAACGCACGGAACAAACACAACGAAAAGTTCGTGGACGACATCAACAACTCGAAATGAAAACGTAATACCATAATTAATCATACGCGACCAAGAAACGGGTCGAGACAACAATTACAGATACGGATACCTTTAAATTTCAAGAAATTACAAAATGGCCCAAAACGCCCGGAAATCACGATACGTGATCGAATAACCAAACCGAAGTTCACAACACGTCTAACAAAGTTAAACAGACTTGCAGGAAACTCGAAACAGCAGTTTCGGACGAGATTCGCAAGAATCGAACTCAAGTGCGGAAAAGTCGCTAAAAAGCACGGAACTCAACAAAACAACACCGAAACGAACTCGGATGACAAAAAGTGTAGAATAAATCATTCTCAGAATGACGAAACGGTCATGAGTGAGTCGTCAAAATGGACTCCGGCCGAAAAAAGAAATTTACCGAAAATCGAAAATTGCGGATATTACATTCTACCCTCCTTAAAAGAAGTTTCGTCCCGAAACTTAAAACAAGTAGGGAGAAGCAATATCCCGTCAGGAAAACTCAACGAGATACACAAAAACCGAAAACTCGCGCCCGACGGCGAAACGCTGCAAGAAACGCAAAGAGACATACGGCGTGAAAATACGCTCCACGGCGACTAACACAACGCCACTGGTAGAGACATAATAAAATCAACGAGTGACAAGCGTCATCAAATAGACAATACAATCGAGTCGATTATCCGAATAATCTCAAAACTCAACGAACGAAAATCAATACGATTGACCAACCCAACGGTTCACCAACCAAAACGCGAGTCAACGCTGAACAAATACGGAATTCCACCGCCCAAGGGTTGGAAGATCGAAAACGGGACTAATTTCCCGAACTTAAGGGAATTACGAAGGATCCTGAACGCTCAACAATCACGAAACGAGAACAAAAACCGAACAAACAAACGATTGAGACAATAAAAATCGAACAATCATGTCCGAAACACGTAGGATAATAAAATTCAAACAACAACTCCCAGGATGACCTGGTGAGAACAGCAAGACGTGCATTCCCATAAGATCCACAGGAAAGGGAATAGCGATTGAAAAGCCACAACGACAGACGAGTTATTCCGAAACAATACCACCCTCGTTCGATCAACAAAAGCAAGGGATAGGGAAAGTTCAGAAATGTTAACGAGCATAAACGAGTTGATAGAGCCAAAAATACAGAAGTTCAAAATCCGATCCACTTTGAATAAAAGAACTATTAGAACCAAAAGATGTTACTTCCGAACAAGGTTCACAATAGTCGAACCGAATTCGGAAAAGTCACAGCGATAACCAGATCGACTCAAAACCAGATTACAGCTCGTTCGAACGATGAAACAAAGGTACAGAACAAGTTCAGAAGGTATCAATGAACACGAGCGAATCGATAGACTGGAGAAAGAGAAGATATAGAAGTCAAAATAGTATGGGTATTACCTTTACCTCGCCCCCGAAACTCACAACAACGGAACCAAGGTAACAATATAACAAGCAATCGACACAATGCGGAACAATCACCGATGCACACAATCATACCAACTCGAGCTCTAACAGCTCGCATATATGCGATAACGCATAAACCGCTACGAGGCGACAACATCCAATACCAATATCACACCCCTCACAGAGGCTACCACGACAATTGTGTGGCGCACTACTCAACGTTCACACCGCCAATTCAACAACAACTCGGGGGTTAACACCCTAACGAGAGCACGAACATCACACATATATTCCCGGACCACAAATAGGAGTTATAGGTTTTGAAAACGAAAACCAACTTTTGAAAATAACTTGCAAGCACCAGTTGATCTTGAGTATCATATATCAAAAAGTAGTACAAACATCGTCATCGAGACTTTAAAAAAAATCATCTTGCGTTTGATAAAAAATGAAGACGCCTTTCGTTAAACTAAAACTTTTCAGCTATATTCGACCTTCGGGTCTAAGCGAATGCATTTCTAAATCATTAGAAATATCTCAAAATATTTTGATCCTCAAGGTAGAATAATTTTGAAACATAGCGTGGCACTAGTAGGCATCTTGAGAGCACTGTGAGAAAATAATTCATTTTAAAAGTACGTCTCGAGGTTTATTTTCTAAGATACTCAAGGTTTTTCAGAAGTACAATAGGCCAAAATGCCCAAAATTCGCACATATCAACATTCACTTAAACACATCATATCACACGCATCAAATCGCTCAAAATCACGACAGTGATATACAACCCTTAGGATATGTTTAACAACATCGTTAAAACAACGATCGGTTTATCAAAACTGGATGGAAAACGATATCAAGAACAAAACTCCAAAAAGTCAACTCTAGGGATTCAAGAAAATACCTAGATTCGGCGAAGAACAATGGATTAGATGATGTTAAAAATCATCTAGGATACTCCAAAACACCTTTGGATGGAAGAAAAAACAGCCCAGATGCGAACCCTAGTCGCTACGTCTCAAACTCATGGAGGAAGAAGAAGAAATGAAGAAAAATGCAACTTCTAGGCGGTGTCCAAGTATTTATATCGACACAATTAGCGTGCGCTAATCATTAAGGTTAGCGTGCGCTATCACGGCACCAAACAAAACTCCTGACCAAAAATACACTGTTAGCGTGCGCTAACCCCAAGTGTTAGCGTGCGCTAACGAGAACTTCAGACCCAGTCCAGTAGCTCCTGGACTGCTATGAACTACCAGGTAGCGTGCGCTATTCTCCCCTTAGCATGCTACCAATGCACTCTCGCGCGCGCTAGCCGCAAAGCGTAGCGTGCGCTAACGACCCACAGAGACAACAACAGAACATATCAGAAAAATTACATGCCGTAAACCTTTCTCACAAGGATTTACCAGGTTAAGCACAATTTCCTACGTCATTACGAAAATGCTAAAAAGACCAATGACGGTAGTATTTTCCAAAACTCACAAACTCATTTGTCAAACCGTCATAAAATGTTCAAGGCCAAAATGCCAAAACTTGATTTAGGGAATCGGTTTTACGAAATAAAACTCAGTTTGCAAAATACTGAAAGCCGTTTGAAAGAACTCATGCAGTCGATAAAATGCGGTACGAAAATACATCAGCAGTGACAACACTCCTCGTATAAACCAAATACGAGAGTCTAATACACGTATCGTGAAATCAAAATCCACAGAAGGATTCCATAATTTAACGACTAATCATACAAATAACTCGTGTCACACGAGGCCCAACACAAGAAAGGGAGTTTTACATCCATAGGTCGCACATAAGTGACGACCGCCCCTCGATACTAATCACGACCAATGATCTCAAACGACGCGTCGCGATGCGACTAAGTCAAACAAAATTCGACGAGACAAAACTCAACAAACACTACTTGACTCGACATCCTAGGTTTCCCCAGGCTAATCTGATTTTAAAATCGTATACTCTAGTTATTCGAAAATAAAACCGATAAGTTAAAAATCGTTTTCAAGACCCCTTTCAAACACGACAAGGGCTTAACAGCGGTAGCATTTTATAAAATGTCCTAAACACTTTTATACACGACCTTTAAATATCGACACAAGGTTTTATTTGAAAATACAAGGCTGGCTCGCCCAAATTCATGTCACTTTTCAAAAACCCACAATACGATCAAGTCTAAGAAAATTTCAAGCATGCACGCCGCATGTATTATTATTAATAGAAACACATTGGTTGTAAATAACAATAATTAGCCAAGTACTAACGATTTCCGAACACACGCATATACGGCATTCAAAAATCACCAGTTCAACAAGCGCAACTCGGGATTACTAATTCCAAGCATATGTCAAACTATCTCTTCAAGTTTAACAGCGTAACCAAAGATCACCGATTTGGACATATGTCGAAACCAACTATGTGAGTTTCTCAACAAACTCTGCCATCAATACCTTTACCGGAACATATCAATGTTCAAAACTTCTACATCATACTGCACCCTTCGGTGTCCAACCCATCAGTACATTCGGCTCAACATACATTTAGTATACCGCAATTACCAAACACAGATTCCATCATACAACAAAAGACTAGAGAGTCAAGCCCTCTCACAATATACCACGGAGCAAAACTCGGATCTTTCGATCACCAAGGATCCCACCAACGCTAGGAAGTTTAGCGATGGAAGGCTCGCAAAACGACAAACGGTCAAGCCCAGAACGGCGCACATACTCCAGAGAGACAAAGGACTGCGCAATACTAGAATCAAAAGTACACGAACCGGATGGATCGAAAAACAACTCGACGATAAGTACGAGAGAGGCAATCACAGTTCAAGAAGTGGAATTTCAATACGAGAAAACAAGAGAATCGAGCAAGGAAAAATTACGAGCCTTTGGATGTCTTGAGATGCCGGCGGTGTGACAATGTGCAAAACAAAACACAACTAGACCCAAATAACCAACAAGCCTAGGTATCCATAAACCTAGGGCTCCGATACCATTTTCTCAGTAACACCCAAGATATTCGAGGTGTATTACACGCCGTGACCCCTACATGGGATCCATCAGGCTAACACAGGAAAACACCTCTCGACTAACCGTCTCGGTTAGCAAGGAAACAATTGTTAACAACAAGAACATAAAACAACACGTCCGGTACAACCGGCATAATAAACATCAACCGACAAATACAGTAACTCCAACGAAGTCCAAACACAATCCGAAAGGAAAAGCCTAAGTACTCGCGAGTACAATCTATAAGTTTATAATTTGGAAAACATCCACATCAAAAGAGACAGTAGGAAATAACAAGACTCAATTGCACATGTCAACAACCTTGGCCGACATCCTCGTACCATCCAGCCCGCTCGTCACAATGAACATAACCTGAAATCCATAACAAGAATTTCCCCGACAACGGGTCCCCCAACGTGGTTAGCAATTACGCTAGTACAAGTATTCAAGGCAAACCAATCGCTTACACATTTCATAGTACATGCAACAATATCATTTCAAAAACCAAAACCAGACATGTCTTTTCCGGAAACAAACAGTCACAATTAATTTGCCTAGGACCGGGACGAAGCCACGAATCCCACTCGAGGCCTCTAAGGACCCTCCCGAGCTGGCCACATTCATAAAACAAATCAAGCACCACACGTCACCTAGGACCGGGACGAAGCCACGAATCCCACTCGAGGCCTCTAAGGACCCTCCCGAGTCAAGCTAGCGAAACAAACTCATGAATCCAGGACGAAGCCATAGATTCCCTCCGTGATCCCGTCGGACCCTCCCGAGGTGAGCAAATCACACACAATATACATTACCATTTCACGTTAAGCATAAAGGTTTCCAAAAATACTTGCCTTGAATTATTGACGACGCAACGAACGGAAAGGAAAGTCACCGACGAACGCTAGGAACCAATGAAACCGAACCTAACGATTCGAAGAATACAATCACAACCATTTCTAAATGAATACGGAATTGGAATACACCCGAAAACCCGCCTACGATTCATGTATATTCGTATATAAACAACAACGAGGGCGGACCACAACCAAACCCTCTCGATTCCGTAAAAATCACGAAATATACCATGAATCCGTAGGGAAACTAAGAATACCAACAAGATTAATCATATTCATCATGAATTAATCGACAAAACGGAACGAATCGGACAAAAACGCGAAAACCCCCAAATCTACCCAAAAGTAGGGTTCTAAAGATCTAACCTTGATTCGCTGGATCGAAGGATGTTATAGGATGATTGATCGGTGATATAAACTCAGAAACTTCATGGATTTGTTGTCCAACAACATGGTTTCGTCTCCTCCAAAACCCCAGCCGCGGACCGAAGAGAAATGAAATGAAAAATGACTGAAAAAGTCGTTGGTCTGTCATTTATATACTGGGCCGGAACTAGCGTGTGCTAGCCTTCCCGGACTAGCGTGCGCTATCGGCCAGTATCGGACGAGCACTCTAGGCCATGGCCCGCATGACCCGGCACCACCGACCAATTCTGCCGACCATGACTGTCCGCCCGACTCCCGCTAGCGTGCGCTACGGCCGGAAGCCTGCGCGCGCTAGCCGACTGGCCCAAAGAGCCTCCGAACTAACAAACTCACCCGTGTAACGTCGCTAGTCGGCCGGCGCGTCGCTACCCTGCCGAAGCGTGCGCTACGACCGATGGCGTGCGCTACTCGCCGATCCCGACCGAGTCCAACCTCGTAACCCCACCGCCTGCACCGATAGCGTGCGCTGGCCGACTCGGCAGCGTGCGCTACACTGCCGAGCTAGCGCTGCAGCTCCCGGCCAGAAGGCGCTTACGCCGGTTCTCGCCGTGCTGCTCGGCTGCCCAAGACTTCCGATAAGCCGCAGTGTCCGCCACCGCCACCGCCACGACCAGACGCCTCGATTTCCGAAAACGCACGGAACGAACACGACGAAAAGTTCACGGACGACATCAACGACTCGAAATGAAAACGTAATACCATAATTAATCATACGCGACCAAGAAACGGGTCGAGACAACAATTACAGATACGGATACCCGTAACTTTCAAGAAATTACAAAATGGCCCAAAACGCCCAGAAATCATGATACGTGATCGAATAACCAAACCGAAGTTCAAAACACGTCTAACAAAGTTAAACAGACTTGCGGGAAACTCGAAACAGTAGTTTCGGACGAGATTCGCAAGAATCGAACTCAAGTGCGGAAAAGTCGCTAAAAAGCACGGAACTCAACAAAACAACACCGAAACGAACTCGGATGACAAAAAGTGTAGAATAAATCATTCTCAGAATGACGAAACGGTCATGAGAGAGTCGTCAAAACGGACTCCGGCCGAAAAAAGAAATTTACCGAAAATCGAAAATTGCGGATATTACAGCCGTGGCCCCGTCGAACCAACCCGCGGTGAGCGAAGCAGTCATGCACAAATAACATATCACACCAAGGATATCCAAACCATTCACCCAGAGGCATCAAACACTTAGCAAAACACCACGTCAACCATAACGCGACGGAAAGAAGCAATATACGTACACACGCATTACCAAGCGCAACATCAACGCCAAACATATCCAAAGGATTCACGTAGTCACTTACAACCGACACAATTTACAACACACACGCGTTTTGAATGTGAGCCTTTAACGAGGCTAGCCGAATCTTTTGAAAACTCATTTCAAACAAACAAACAAACATACCAAGACGATCACCAATCATCATATCCACAAAACAAGAAATGTATGGACAAGGTACTTGCCTCGAATAAGAACAACGCGGAGAATCGACCTAAGTAGGTTGACACGAACCGACTACGAACCCGCCGACTCCACCGATCGCTAACTCGCGATAATAAACTACAAAGGACAATAACAACAATGAAATGAATTCC
Organism: Orobanche coerulescens; assembly: GCA_033398695.1. Taxonomy (NCBI): domain Eukaryota; kingdom Viridiplantae; phylum Streptophyta; class Magnoliopsida; order Lamiales; family Orobanchaceae; genus Orobanche; species Orobanche coerulescens. The sequence goes on along the minus strand of JAWKAU010000172.1, from coordinate 14,652 downwards.
ATAGCATGACTCAAAGCCATTGAATTCAAAGAATGAATGACGAAAGTTCAAGTGTTTCCCCCAACGGCTAAGAACAAGATTCATCCCGTCAAAACACGAAAACGGAATTTCAAACCGAAATATGGATATACAATCCATAGGATATGTTTAACAACATCATTTAACAACAATCGATCCATCAAAAATGGATGGAAAACGAAATCAAGAACAAATCCCCCAAAAAGTCGATTCGAAGGAAATCGAGAAATATACTTTGATTTGACGAAGAACAAAGGATTAAATGATGTTAAACACAAGAATGCTACCAAGATTAATCATACCCATCATGAAAGTTAAGTCCGAGAATCATTGGACCGTTTGAGATTTTGGATCGAATAGGCGAGTTAGCTTATCGATTGGCCTTACCTCTGGCGTTGAGCCGAATTCATAATGTGTTTCATGTCTCTCAGTTACGGAAGTATGTTGCCGACCCGAGTCACATACTTCAGTTCGACGAAATCAAGATTGCTGATGATCATTCATATGAGGAGCGTCCTATACGAGTCTTAGAGCGGCGAATCCAACAGTTGAGGAACAAGACGATTCCTTTGGTCAAAATTCAGTGGTCTAGACATGGAGTCGAAGAGGCTACTTGGGAAACCAAGGATAGTAAGCAGGAGAGTCATCCCGAGTTGTTTGACCCTTAGTTTCGGGGACGAAACTCTTTTAAGGGGGGTGTATGTAATACCCGGTTGTAATTCAGTCATTATCATTCAGTAATTATCGTTCAGTAATTGTCACTCAGTAATTTTCACTCATTAATGATCATTTGTCACTCATATTCAATCATTGTATTCACCATTCAGAGTAATTGTATCGTGTATCAATCGTCATTCATCATCAATCTAGTTGGATAATCGTGCCTTGTTTATCATCATTGTCATCTTCATAGTGGGCGGTGTGTGAGGAGTAGCGCACGCTACGTACTCTCTTTAGCGCGCGCTAATTGAGTTCGGGTAGCGCATGCTACCTCTCAACATTAGCGCACGCTAATGTAGTTCAAGCAGGCAGTCCAGAAGGTACTGGAGTGCAGTTGGGTTGTAAGTAGCGCACGCTACGAATGGTAAGTAGCGCGCCCTGGTAGGTTGGAGTAGCGCACGCTATGCAGTCGGTGTAGCGCGCGCTAAGGTCGGATCAGGCAGAGTCCAGTGGCTACTGGACTGAATTGGAATAATTCCTAGCGCACGCTACAAGTAGATATTAGCGTACGCTAATTGGTGTCAGTAGCGCACGCTGAATTTTGTGTGTAGCGCGCGCTATCGCGATCAGATCAGAGAACAGGAGGTTCTGGACTTCAGTACTGGGCAACAGATAATTTTTTAGCGCACGCTAATATTTTGAGTTAATGCACGCTAAGTATATGGTTGTAGCGCACGCTACAAAAGGTACGTAGCGCACGCTAAACTGGGGTTGCTATAAATAGGATAGTTCAGTCTTTTCTTCATCATTCTTCATTTCTTTTCCTTCCTTCGTCGGTTCCGGGCGATTTAGAGCTTCTTGAGAAGTGTTCTTCGAGATGCAATCATCTATCAACATCTCCAAGCTTATAATTCGGGGTAATCATCATTTCATCCTCTTCCAAACATCAAATCAGAGGTAAACATTTCTTGAATCAAGAATTTTTGGATTTTGAGTATTTTCCTTCCGATCTCTTCGTGTAAGCTTGGTTTTAAGTTGGAATATTTTAGATATGGATTATCTACCTTGGATACATGTTTTCCTATGGATTATTCAGTGTATATTTCGGATTTCATGAATTGTTGGGGTTTGATTCAAGAACACATTGGAGTTGACTTTGATATTTGGGGGTTTTCGATTAGATGTTGTCGTTAACTTGAATTGTAGATTCCTATTGGATTATTGATATCATTGGAGGTGTTTCATTGGATATTATCAAGGGATGTATGTTTGCTAAGTATTCGCTAGAATGCCTCAATGAGTTTGGATATTGTTGTATCGACGTTTGAGTTGGTTATAATCGTGTTTGATACGTATATTGAGCGTTTGTTGGTAATTGTCATTCAAGGTTGTTCGAGCGACCGACATCCCTTTTTGGACGTTGTTCGAGGAAGGACATTCTTCACCGGCGTTGTGTAAGTTAATTCTTACTCGGTTAAAAGGATTTTCATTCCTTTCGTTGTTGTTCATTCATAATCATAATTCGTTCATAATGTATTAACCGTATGGAGATTTGTAATTGTCAAATAATCACTTCATTCACGAGGAACAACGGTTACAATTATTTCATTGAGCTATCATTCATTTCACTATCATTTCATCTCGGTGAGTCGTTCTCGACTTTGTCGGATTGTTATTCATTATTATTCTTCATGGTCATTCTTGTCCATATGACCTTCTGGGTTTATATTGCGTGGCCGGGTGGGGATGTGTGGAATTTTTAGTCGGGCACGTGATAGTCATGTGATTGGGTTCACCAACAGATTGGACTGTGCACACGGTAACGTACCTCCGTGAGACTAATTAGGTACAAGGGCGGGTGTGTCCGGACACTCATCTTGTGCACTTGCACATACCATTACGGGCGTACTATGATGCCCCTCTTCAGCTTAATTTCATAATTGAGTTATATCATGATTGTGTTTATTCAACTCTTTAGGATTGTTGTTCTGTGTAACTGACCCCGTTCGGGGATGTTGTTTTCAGGTCATGGCAAGGCTAAGGCACGGGAAGAGAACGTTGACGGCGAGTAGTCCCAGTGATACTAGTAGGGGGCCCAGTCCTTTTTATTCACGCGTGTTTTCTTCATTTTATTTCCGCTGCAGACTTCCGTTTGAATATTCATTTCATTTAGTGTTGTATATTTTATCTTCATATAAAATATACATGTATTCTATATTATCTTGGGTGTGTTGTAATGAAACTCCTCGTCGGAGTAATTGATGATATAATGTGGTTCGGTACTACAATTAGATTATTTAATTCATTAATTTTCATTTGCCTAGTGGGTCCCAGTCGGGGGTCCACGGCACTGTAATATCCGCCTAGTTTGGGGTGTTACAGCCTCCGCATCTATCCAAGGGTGGGAATAACTCCAGAACAATATCAGCTATGACAGATGCAGCCAGGAAGTGTTTTAACTGTGGTCGGATAGGACATTATCGACGGGATTGCTCACTTCCCCCTGTGACGTGTTATGATTGTGGATGAGAAGGACATCGTGCGGTGTACTGTGAAGAGGCTGCAAAATCTTTTGGAACTTGTAATTTGCAGGCAGCTCAAAAAGAGGTGAGCGTCCCTCAGACGCAACCGAGTGTTCAGCAGGCCCAGAATTTCGGCCGAGGTATAGGCAGAGGACAGTATGACCAAAAAGAAGCATTGCGTGAAGGGTCCGCTCATCCACGTCTTTATGAGATGAGAAGGGCTGACGATCAGAATGCAGTTGTCGCATCAGGTACCGTTCAGATCCTTTCACAACCAGTTAGTATTTTTTTCGATACAGGAGATACACATTCGTTTATATCATTGTATTGTGTTAATCGCTTGAACATTTTTTGTTTTCATGAATGTGAGCCTTATATTGTGGGTTTATCGAGTGGGAAAGAATTGTGGGGAACTTAAAAACTAGAGATTTTCCTATTTCAATTGGAGGCAAAGAGTGGCCCTCAAATATGATTGTGGTAGAGATACAAGGAGATGATCTGATTCTTGGAGACGATTGGCTTAACCGATATGGAGCTATGGTAAACTACTGGAAGAGGAATATCTCGATGATAGCCGAAGATGGTTCTGAATTATTATTCGAGGGATGGAGACCAGGAAGCTCAGGAAAAGTGATCAAAGCTATGAAAGCCGTCAAACTGCTAAAGCAGGGATGTACCGGGTACCGGTGTTATGCGATGAAGAAAGAGGAAGGAATAATAGAGCTTTCATCTATTCCTGTTTTGAATGAATTTGCGGACGTGTTCCCTGACGAATTACTGGGACTACCTCCACAATGAGAGGTAGAGTTTACCATCGAGCTAGAACCAGGAGCTACATCAATTTCTAAGGCGCCGTATCGTATGGCACCTACTAAGATGTATGAATTGAAGAAGCAACTGGAAGAGTTACTGGACAAAGGTTATATTCAGCCAAGTGTTTCGCCCTGGGGTGCACCAGTTCTTTTTGTTTGAAAGAAAGATGGATCGATTCGATTGTGCATCGACTATGGAGAACTGAATAAGATGATGATCAAGAATAAGTACCCGTTGCCATAGATTGATGATTTGTTCGACCAGTTGCATGGAGCAACAGTATTTTCGAAGATCGATTTGAGATCGAGATACCATCAGTTGAGGATTAAAGAATCAGATGTTCCAAAATCAGCATTCAGAACTCTCTACGGACACTATGAGTTTGTGGTGATGTCGTTTGGTCTCACTAATGCACCTGGTGTGTTTATGCAGTTAATGAATCGAGTGTTCATAGAGTATTTGGACAAGTTCGTAGTTGTGTTCATCGATGATATTTTGGTTTATTCCAAGAGTCCTGAGGAACATGCACAACACTTACGGATCGTTTGAACCTCTTGAGAAGCGAGCAGTTATATGCCAAACTTTCCAAGAGTGAATTCTGGCTAAAGGAAGTGATGTTCCTTGGTCACGTGTTATCAGCGGAAGGGGTCCAAGTAGAGCCCCAAAAAGTCGAGGCAATTTTGGAATGGAAGTCTCCTAAGAATGTGAAGGAAGTCAGAAGTTTCTTAGGACTTGCTGGGTATTATCGTCGGTTCGTGGAAGGGTTTTCCAAAATTACCCGTCCACTTACTTGATTGCTGCAGAAAACCCAAAAGTTTGAATGTAACGATATGTGTCGAGCCAGTTTTGATGAGTTGAAGAAGATATTGACGACGGCACCAATTTTAGCACTACCAAAAGTAACTGAAGGATTCATAGTTTACAGTGACGCTTCAAATCAAGGTCTCGAGTGTGTACTGATGCAGAATGAGAAGGTGATTGCCTACGCTTCACGGCAGTTGAAACCATATGAAGTAAATTATCCAACTCATGATTTGGAGCTGGCAGCTGTTGTTTTCGCCTTGAAGATATGGAGACACTATCTATACGGAACTCACTGTCAGATCTTCACAGATCACAAGAGTCTTAAATATATCTTCAGTCAGAAGGAGTTGAACATGCAGCAGAGGAGATGGCTGGAATTGATTAAGGACTATGATTTGGAGATTCTTTATCATCTAGGCAAAGCGAACGTAGTGGCTGATGCACTGAGCTGCAAACCCTTTTCTATTAGAATGCTGGAAATGCTCACATTCCAGTCCAGCATTCAACGAGAGATGATTCTTGAATGAATTGAAGTGTGGTTGCAAGGAGTCCTAGGGCAACTGTGTGTGATGGAATTAACTTCGTCGTTAATCGAAGAAATCAAATCTACGCAATTGGATGATCCTCTGATGATTTGGTTACGTGATGAAGTGAGCAAGGGAAAAGCCCCAGGATTTGTAATTCATGAAGACGGAGTTTTGAGATTTCAAAGTCGACTTTGTGTTCCCGATATTGATGCTTTGAAACAGACAATCATGAAGGAAGCTCACAGTACGCCCTATTCTATTCACCCAGGCACTAATAAGATATATGAGGATCTGAAGCAGAATTTTTGGTGGGGCAACATGAAGAAAGATGTGGCAGAATATGTCTCGAAGTGTTTAACTTGTCAGCAGGTTAAGATCGAGCCGTAATGTTGAAGCCACTTCCGATTCCTGAATGGGAGTGGGAAGATATATCAATGGACTTTATCACCAGTATGTCGAAGACCAGAATAGGGATGAACATGATTTGGGTGATAGTTGATCGCCTAACCAAGTCGGCTCATTTTATGGGCACTAAAGATACTTGGGGACCATAGAAGTTGGCACGAGTGTCTATTGCAGAGATAGTCTGAAGACCATTATTTCAGATCGAGCTGGTCGCTTTGTGTCACATTTTTGGAAAGCGGTTCATAGAGCCTTGGGAACCAAGCTGAACTTTAGCACAACTTATCATCCTCAAGCTGATGGACAGTATGAGAGGACTATTCACACAGTAGAATACATGTTGAGAGCTTGTGCTTTAGATTGGTCGACAGATTGGGAAATTCATCTACCGCTGATTGAATTCGCCTACAACAATAGTTGGCATGCTTCCATTAAGATGGCACCTTTTGAAGCATTATACGGAAGAAGATGCAGATCACCCCTATGTTGGGATGATTCGTCTGAATTAACTGGGACAGAACCAGAGTTAATAGTACATACTCAATAGAAGGTAGCTCTAATTCGTGAAATGCTGTTGACTGCCCGGAGTCGGCAGAAATCTTATGCAGACGTGCTCCGTCGCCCGTTAGGATTTAGAATTGGGGATCACGTACTTCTGAAAGTTTCTCCTACCCAAGGAATTTTTCGTTTTGGGAGGAAAAGAAACCTGAGCCCAAGATAGATCGGGCCATTCGAGATTCTTGAAAGGGTTGGGGAGTTAGCATACAGGTTGGCCTTGCCGCCATCGCTAAGTTATGTTCATAATGTGTTTCACGTATCTCAGTTACGGAAGTATGTGCCGGATCCCAGTCATATCATCCCAAGCTTACCCAACGAGCACTAGCCGAGACTAGCATCCAAAATACAATTATCATAAACGGCAATTATCCCAAGATTACCGAATTCATGAGAATGATAGTGTCCTGCCTTGAGTCGGCCAACACGATAATAATGACTCACGGTTGGGCACCGTCCTCGGCGGTCCCAATTCAATACCTCGATTACCTTAGAATGGTCAATCGATAACAACGACACAACGGATGGGAACTATCCTCGACAGCCCCAATTCAATACCTCGATTGCCTTAGAATGGCCAACTAATAACAATGATGCAGCGGATGATTCAATACCTCGATTGCCTTGAAACGGCCAATCGAGAACAATGATACAATGAATGATTGAGTACCTCGATTGCCTTAAAACGGCCAATCGATAACAATGATACAATGAGTGATTGAGTACCTCGATTGCCTTAGAACGGCCAATCGATAACAATGATACAATGAGTAATTGAGCACCTCGATTGCCTTAGAACGGCCAATCGATAACAATGATACAATGAATGCCTCGGCACCTTTAATCGGTTACCGATGACGAAGATGAGAAATGAATACGTCAATGCCTTCAAATGGCCAAAACAACATCAAGGACAAAACTCCAACATTAATAACAATGATTACAACGATGGCTTAGATCGACATCAATATTAACAACAACAATCGATACATCGATACCGCGAAGCGGCGATCGACAATAACATTAACAACGAGTATCCCAATGCCTTGAACTGGCCATTAATGAATGATAATAAACATTTGGCATAATTGCCGAAGAGTATCGTATCGAGCGATTCCCTAATATCAGTAAACTTATGAAGAGACTAAGTCTCGGAATGATACAACACATTCATACACATATATGATAACATTAATCTCATTGACTAGTACAAGTATAAAACTTGCCTCAACCGAAGGTAGAAAGTCCTTCCACGATCAACGTCCTTGAAGAATATCGGCCGCTCGGACAACCTTGAACAATACAAATACCAACAATTCGCTCAATATATGAATCAAGCATGATCACAACAAACTCAAAAGTCGAAACAACACTACCCGAAACTCATTGGGGCATTTAAACAAACACGTTGTAAACAATCTCCAATTGTTTACAACCAAAACTCAATTATATCAAAAACCAACCTCCAATGGATGATTCAATCCGACAAAACCTCATGAATACTATCAATAATCCAATAAGAATACTGAAATTGGGATTTCAACAACATCTAGTCGAAACCCCCCCAAAAATTCCAAAGTCAACACCAAGGTGTTCTTGAAAAATTCCTCAATGATTCACAAATTCCGAAAATTACATCAATGAATCCGTAAGAATACAAGTATCCAAGATAGATAATCCATATCTAACATATTCCAACATAAAAGCAAGCTAACTCAAAGAGATCGGGAATAAAACCTTCAAATCCCGAAATTCAAGCTTCAAAGAAAAAATACCTTGAATTAGAGTGATAAAACTGATTAAATGATGATTAATCCAACTTAGGAGCTTGAAGATGATGATAGGTGAATGCAGCTCGAAAATATCTCTCCAAAAAATCCAAAATCGCCCAAAGCCGACGGAAGGAGGAGGAGAAAATGAAGAATAACGATTCTGGATTGAACTGTCTCATTTATAGTAATCCAGCTTAGCGCACGCTATGTCCTGATGTTTAGCGTGCGCTAGCGGTTTACTGGGCAGTCCAGTGAGTTCTGACTGCCTCGTTAGCGTGCGCTAACACCTTACCGATAGCGTGCATTAATCCCAAATGTTAGCGTGCGCTAACTGATGCCTGATACTCAGAAACTGAAGTCCAGGACCTACTGTCCTCTGCCTTTCTCGCGTTAGCGTGCGTTACTAATATGACTTAGCGTGCATTAGCAGCACAATTAGTATACGCTACTTATCACTCGTAGCGTGCGCTACGAATTTCCCGAATCAGCCCAGTACCTTCTGGACTGTCTGCCTCACTTGCGCTAGCGTGCGCTAATACTGAACCATAGCGTGCGCTACCTTCATCCCATTAGAGCGCGCTAACAAGAATAAGTAGTGTGCACTACCTCTCAAATTGAATACCAAAATATGATAATGATGATGACAATAATCTCGGCTCGATCTCAACCAATGATGAGTGACGAATAACAACTGATATGCGATTCCAAAGTACGCCGAAAGGTGAACGTAGTTGAATGAATATGACTGATGAATGATTATTAATGAGTGAAAAAAATTTCTGAGTGACAATTACTGAATGATAATAGTGAATCCAAAGTCGGGCATTACATACTCCCCCCCTTAAAAGAGTTTCGTCCTCGAAACTAAGGGTAAACATCTCGGGATATGAACCACCCACCATGATCTGAAAACAGCACTATACAATTATTCCTCGGAACTATATCAATCGCACGCCCAAGTCTCCGTGACTAGACGTCTCTAAACTCAATGAACGATTACCCAGATAATCACGAAATCTCGGTTATAATACCAAAGTAACGCATAAATGGTCTCAAAATCTCAAGATTCTCAAATATGGTCCTCATAAAATAGATCAACCATAAATGATTCACAACAACGATACACCAATATGGATTGGGTTACCCAGTCATCCAGAAAAACAAGGCCACATCTCAAATGTACCCAACATCGATATCCTTCATATCATCGATCTCCTCGATCCCAACGATTCAAGGAAGACTCAAATCTGAACTCACCGCTTCACATGACCCCGAAAGGTTACCAAAAACGAGAGTGACTATGATGAATGATAAATGATTAGAAATCCGACAAAGATCAAGAATGACTCACCAAGGTGAACTAATAACGCAATGAGTGATAACTCAAATGAAATGATTGGAACTATTGTTCCCCGTGAAATGAATGATTAGTTTGATAATTATAAGTCCCAGCATGATTGATATATGATGAACGAATTATACGAATGAATGAACGAAGATGAAATGAATGATTATCCTATTACCGAGCAAGAATTAACTTGTTCAAAACCGGTGATGAATGTTCTTCCTCTGGCTCTCGAAGCCTGATAGGACCCCTAGGATGATGCACGGGCTGGAGCAACAAAATCTCTCAAGGCCCGTGAACTCTATCGAGATCTACTGGCATTAGAACTCCTGCAGTATTTCCATAGGTGTCCCGGTTCCCACACAGAAAACAGACAATAGCTGGCACCGTACACCGAGTACTCACGTGCCCTGCTAAATCACAATTAAAGAACACAACAGTCGAACTCGTCGTCTGAGAAGAAAATGCTCTCCCAGCACAAAGACGACTAGAAAATGATCTCTTGGATGTCGGAGTCTGATGTCCCTCTGTCAGCTCTTTCCATACCGACGCAGGAAAGTCACATGATAGTTATAGATCCTGTATGGAGATCGCATTATGATTACGTTACGGAATGATGATAATGGGCATATATGCTCTAACATAATGGATGTACTAATAATGCGGTAAAATGATCGTCCATAGGATGCCGGAATATGATAAGATCGCATGAATGATCAAATGAGGTAACATGATTATCTGATGAAATTCCTGAAATGATTTCCTTGAACAAGTTAACAAGGTTGAAAATTCGATCCATAAGATCAACAACTGAACCGTGAGATGGAATGGATGATTAATGAATTAACTGAACAGTGAGATTGACTGAGTGATGAATGAATTAACTGAGCGATGAGATTGACTGAGTGATGAATGAATTAACTGCGCGATGAGATTGACTAAGTGATGAATGAATTAACTGGACAATGAGATTGACTGAGTGATGAATGAATTAACTGAACAATGAGATTAACTGAGTGATGAATGAATTAACTGAACGATGAGATTGACTGAGTGATGAATGAATTAATATGATTGACAAGATCAAAATGATGATTGAGGTTTATTAACTGATGAATGAGTTGATCCTTAACGCTTACACATGTCACACATGCTCCAAAACAATTAGTCATGAATCAATCATAAAAATAATATCACATATAGGTTTCAATAAAGCATGTATAATTAATGAGAGAATGAATGTATGAACATAAAGAGAATCGAGTCCTTACACAGGTCATACGAAGCTTCGAGGTCTCACGATACTAGTCTCAACTGACGATGACTCGATGAATGAATGACTCGTGCAGTCCTACTAATATTACGACTCACAAAACCCGACTGTCCAGATTGTCATAACCTGACAGTCGCACTACTACCGCGTCGGTAGAGCCACATAACTCACATATCAGGGTATCTCACAACCCAAATCTCTGATACCATCTTCTGTAACACCTCCAAATCTCATTGGGTTATTACAGTGCCGTGGACCCCACACTCGGAGATCCACCAGGCGAAACATGACTAAATTACATTAAATTAACCAACAAGGGAGATCACAGTCCCTACCATGATATCCGACACAATATTCCGATAAGGAATTTCAACGACAACGATGGGCATATATGGCCAAAAATAAAAATACAACAACATCCACGAGAATCTGCTCGGGTAATACATAATGACAATGACTCACAAACTGGAGAACACTCCAACTGACTGACAAACATGAACAACTCGGACTAGTATCGCTCGAATGCCTCGTCGCCATCATCATGCCCCTGTGTCTCAACTCTCTCCTCGCAAGCACTTAAAACATGAAAACATGTTCCGCCCCCACGGGGTCAGTCATCCAGATAATGAACATTAAATACATGTATAACATGATATGCATCCAAAGGCAGAATGAAATGGTACAATAATAATAATAATACGAGATGCTTACAAACCAAGGTAAGAACCGAGCATTTGTGAAATACTATGCCCATGGCATACTATTAATACCTATTCGACAGGTTAGAACATAAGTGCCCAATGGCGAATCATAATCACATAGTACCACAATGAATTACACGACATGAACCAAACCAAAACTGAATTAAATATGAATCATAATGACCGAAGGCTCCAATGAAATTATCGAGACATCACAAAGGCCGGAAAGCCACTCAGCCGAAGCTGTCAAATGTCACAATCACCTGAATGAATTAATGAATTTAGTTGAATGATGAGTATCAATGTACGCCCGGATGGAATGTGAGTGCACAAGTAGCCGAGTGTCCGGAGTCCCGTATATATACCCGCTATTGGCCTAATTAGTCTCACGGTCCAATGTATCCGGAGTCCCGCATATACACATTACCGTGTGCACAGTCCAATGTGTCCGAAGTCCCGCATATACACATGACTATAGTGTGCCCGACTAAAATTTCACACATACGCCACCCAGCCACGCAATACAAGCCCGGAGCTGTATCAATTAGGACCGAAGCCACGACACGAAACCGTATCACAATTAGACCATCCAATGGTCGTTGACCTACTGAGTTATAGGCGTTGGGAACCAACCGTGAAGGTTCAAGCTCCAAGCTTACCCAACGAGCACTAGCCGAGACTAGCATCCAAAATACAATTATCATAAACGGAAATGATCCCAAGATTACCGAATTCACGAGAATGATAGTGTGCTGCCTTGATTCGGCCAACATGATAATAATGACTCACGGATGGGCACCGTCCTCGGCGATCCCAATTCAATACCTCGATTACCTTAGAATGGTCAATCGATAACAACGACACAACGGATGGGAACTATCCTCGATAGCCCCAATTCAATACCTCGATTGCCTTAGAATGGCCAACCGATAACAATGATGCAGCAGATGATTCAATACCTCGATTGCCTTGAGACGGATAATCGAGAACAATGATACAATGAGTGATTGAGTACCTCGATTGCCTTAGAACGGCCAATCGATAACAATGATACAATGAGTGATTGAGTACCTCGATTGCCTTAGAACGGCCAATCAATAACAATGATACAATGAGTGATTGAGCACCTCGATTGCCTTAGAACGGACAGTCGATAACAATGATACAATGAATGCCTCGACACCTTTAATCGGTTACCGACGACGAAGATGAGAAATGAATACGTCAATGCCTTCAAATGGCCAAAACAACATCAAGGACAAAACTCCAACATTAATAACAATGATTACAACGACGTCTTAGATCGACATCAATATTAACAACAACAATCGATACATCGATACCGCGAACCGGCGATCGACAATAACATTAACAACGAGTATCCCAATGCCTTGAACCGGCCATTAATGAATGATAATAAACATTTGGCATAATTGCCGAAGAGTATCGTATCGAGCGATCCCCTAATATCAATGAACTTATGAAGAGACTAAGTCTCGGAATGATACAACACATTCATACACATATATGATAACATTAATCTCATTGACTAGTACAAGTATAAAACTTGCCTCAACCGAAGGCGAGAAAGTCCTTCCACGATCAACGTCCTTGAAGAATATCGGCCACTCGGACAACCTTGAACAATACAAATACCAACAATTCGCTCAATATATGAATCAAGCATGATCACAACCAACTCAAAAGTCAAAACAACACTACCCGAAACTCATTGGGGCATTTAAACAAACACGTTGTAAACAATCTCCAATTGTTTACAACCAAAACTCAATTATATCAAAAACCAACCTCCAATCCGACAAAACCTCATGAATACTATCAATAATCCAATAGGAATACTTAAATCGGGATTTCAACAACATCTAGTCGAAACCCCCCCAAAAATTCCAAAGTCAACACCAAGGTGTTCTTGAAAAATTCCTCAATGATTCACAAATTCCGAAAATTACATCAATGAGTCCGTAAGAATACAAGTATCCAAGATAGATAGTCCATATCTAACATATTCCAACATAAAAGCAAGCTAACTCAAAGAGATCGGGAATAAAACCTTCAAATCCCGAAATTCAATCTTCAATGAAAAATTACCTTGATTTAGAGTGATGAAACTGATTAAATGATGATTAATCAAACTTAGGAGCTTGAAGATGATGATAGGTGAATGCAGCTCGAAAAGATCTCTCCAAAACATTCAAAATCGCCCAAAGCCGACGGAAGGAGGAGGAGAAAATGAAAAATGACGATTCTAGCACACGTTATGTCCTGATGTTTAGCGTGCGCTAGCGGTTTACTGGGCAGTCCAGTGAGTTCTGACTGCCTCGTTAGCGTGCGCTACGAACTTGGTAGCATGCGCTAACACCTTACCGATAGCGTGCGTTAATCCCAAATGTTAGCGTATGCTAACTGATGCCTGATACTCAGAAACTGAAGTCCAGGACCTACTGTCCTCTGCCTTGCTCGCGTTAGCAGCACAATTAGCGTACGCTATTTATCACTCGTAGTGTGCGCTACGAATTTCCCAAATCAGCCCAGTACCTTCTGGACTGTCTGCCTCACTTGCGCTAGCGTGCGCAAATACTGAACCATAGCGTATGCTACCTTCATCCCATTAGCGCGCGCTAATAAGAATACGTAGCGTGCGCTACCTCTCAAACTGAATACCAAAATATGATAATGATGATGACAATAATCTCGTCTCGATCTCAACCAGTGATGAGTGATGAATAACAACTGATATGCGATTCCAAATTACGCCGAAAGGTGAACACAGTTGAATGAATATGACTGATGAATGATTATTACTGAGTGAAAAATTTCTGAGTGACAATTACTGAATGATAATAGTGAATCCAAAGTCGGGCATTACAGCTTGCCTCTCTTCCCAAAACAAAAACCACCTTGAGTAGGAGATATTTTCACTAGCACATGGTCACCAACCTCGAACTCAAGCGATCGTCGACGGTTGTCTGTATAAGATTTCTGCCGGCTTTCAGCCGTTAACAAACGACTCCTAATTAGAGCAATCTTCTCATGAGCTTCTAATAACATATCGAGTTCCATACCCAGAGATTCCGACAAGTCGTCCCAACATAAAGAGGACCTACATCGATGGCCATACAATACCTCATAAGGTGCCATCTGAATCGAATTATGCTAACTGTTATTATAGGTGAACTCCACCAAAGGTAGTTGGGCTTCCCAATCGTCCTTCCAATCGAAAGCACACGCCCTCAACATAT